>PVJI01001053.1:0-81639 GCA_004026765.1 Micronycteris hirsuta
GGGGGAAGGGTCCCAGCAAGTAACAAGTCCTAGGAAGTAAGTTAATCCAATTTCTCTTAAAGGAATTCCTTTTTCCAAGAGCATGATTTTTACGCAGGCCCGCACGGGAGTGTTAATTTCCACGGAGCTGAGCTCGAGACGTGGAAATTCCCAGGGGGTTACGTTTTTATCATGCGGATGAAAAGAATTCCTGTCACAGGGATCAACCTGAATAAACACAATTGTATGATACTCAGAATCCCATTGTTTCACTGAGTTAAGAGCCTCTAATGAGGTTATTAAATCAAACTTGGACATGACTTTTTGTAAGTTTCTGAAGTAATAACTATTGCTGTTAGAATCAGCTAAATGAATTATTCTTTGTCATTGTTGTTGTTGTTGCTGCTGTTCCCCAGTCTCTTTTAGAACTCTAGGTTTCTAAAGTCTGGTACCAAAAAATGTCACTGACCTCGGTTAAAGACATTGGATCTGATTGAATGCCAAAGTTTGTTTCTCACCATTTTTTAAGTATATTGTATTGATCATGCTGATACAATTGCCCCAATTTTTTTTCCCTTTTATCCCTGTCCACCCTGCATCCCTCCTCCCTTCAGCATTATACCCTCTTAGTTCATGTCCATGGGTTGTGCATATAAGTTCTTGGGCTTCTCCACTTCCTATACTGTTCTTAACCTCCCCCTGTCTGTTTTGTGCCTACCTATTATGCTTCTTATTCTCTGTTCCTTTTTCCTCCAATCCCCGTCTCCCTCCCCAATGATAACCCTCCATGTGATGTCCATTTCTGTGATTTTTGTTCCTGTTCTCATTGTTTGCTTATTTTTGTTTTTGATTTTTAGATTCAGTTGTTGATAATTGTTCATTTGTTGTCATTTTACCGTTCATAGTTTCTGTTCTTTTTCTTAGATAAGTCCCTTTAATATTTCATATAGTAAGGGCTTGGTAATGATGAACTCCTTTAACTTGGCCTTATCTGGGAAGCATTTTATCTGCCCTCCCATTCTAAATTATAGCTTTGCTGAATAGAATAATCTTGGATGTAGGTTCTTGCCTTTCATGACTTCGAATACTTATTTCCAGCCACTTCTTGCCTCTAAGGTTTATTTTGAGAAATCAGCTGATAGTCTTATGGGAACTCCTTTGTAGGTAACTGTCTCCCTTTCTCTTGCTGGTTTTAAGATTTTCTCCTTATCTTTGATCTTGAGTGACTTAACTATGATGTGTCTTGGTGTGTTTCTTATAAGATGCAATTTCTTTGGGACCCTTTGCGCATTCTGGACTTATATATCTAGTTCCTTTACCAGATTGGGGAAGTTTTCCTTAATTATTTGTTCACATAAATTTTCAATTCCTAGCTATTTCTCTTCTCCTTCTGGCACCCCTATGATTCAGATGTTGGAATGTTTAAATTTGTCCTGGAGGTTCCTAAGCCTCTCCTCATTTTTTTGAATTCTTGTTTTGTCATTCTGTTCTGACTAGATGTATATTTCTTCCTTTGGTTCCAAATTGTTTATTTGAGTCCCAGTTTCCTTCCTTCATTGTTGGTTCCCTGTATATTTTGCTTTATTTCACTTCACATAGCCTTCATTTCTTCCTTTATTTTGTAACCATACTCAATTATTTCTGTGAGCATACTGATCACTAGTGTTTTGAACTCTGCATCTGATAGGTTGCCTATCCCTTCATTGCTTAGTTCTTTTTCTGCAGTTTTGATCTGTTCTTTCATTTGGGCCATATTTCTTTGTCTCTGTGCACTCATTACATTGTAAGGGACAGAGCCTTAGGTATTTGTAGGGGTGGGGCAACCCCCTTGGCTGCATGGTGGTACTGTATGTGGAGGAGGGGTCAGAGAGGGAACAATGCTACTTGCTAGTTTGCTTGGCTCTTGCCCCACTTTCTGTCACTTCCCTTGTTTGCCACAAGTGGATTATGCCCTTTCAGGTGCTGATTCCCAGGTGGGTGGGCTTGTGTATGTTGTAGGATCCCATGGGCCACTCCAACAGACTCTCCTATGAGATTGGGAGTTTCTTCCACTGCCACAACCCCCAGAGATTTTAATAGCCAGTGGTTTTGAGGCTTTATTTCCCAAGCTGGAACCCTAGGTTGCCAGTCTGTCTTGCTCCTCCATTGTTCCTCTCAGCTTATCCACAGACAAATGTTGTACTGCCTGGTACACCAGCCTGTGCCTTGCTGTCCTTGTCTATCACCTTGCCATGCATCCTCTCTACCCCAGCTACCCATCTCCACCACTCCTACCAGTCTGGATGATTGATTCCTGTTTAACTCCTTGGTTATCGGACTTCCATCCAATCTGATTTTCTGGCAGTTGTGGTAGGTTTTTTTTTGTTGTTTTTAAGTGGTTGTTATCCTTCTTTTGGTTGTGTGAGGAAGTGAAGTGTATAAACTCCTGTTTCTCACCATTCTTGAAGATACCTCTAAAAGCAGAATGTCTCTGAGCTGGGTCTTTATAGATTCAATTAAGAATATTTCTGCCTGGCTGGTGTAGCTCGGTGGATTGAGCAAGGGCTGGGAACCAGAGGTTCCTGGTTCGATTCCCAGTTGGGGCACATGCCTGGGTTGCAGGCCAGGTCCCCAGTGAGGGCCATGTGAGAGGCAACCATACATTGCTCTTTCTCCTTCCCTTCTCCTCTCTCTGAAAATAAATAAATAAAATCTTAAAAAAAAAAAGAAGAAGAAGATTTCTAGGAACTACCAAGAGTGGGTTTTAAATAATTTAATTGAATATCTAAAATTGTTTTTTATTCAAGTGTTACATAATCTTCACAACCCTGACATCACAGTACCAATGAGTTTCTGACAGAATTTTCCATATCGCCAAAACTCAAGAAGTGTCTATTGTTAATGTTCACGGCATGAGTCTCAGTCAGGAAAAGACAATGAATTTAAGTTTTCAGTTCCAGAGACTGGTTGGTTTATATGTATTTTTCTCTATAATAATTAGTAAGGAGAGATTTTTATCCTGATAGGAGGCTGGGAACTATTGTTTTCATTGTGCTAGTTCTCCAACTTTCTTCAATATAGTGTTTCCTAAATTTCCAGTTTCTACAAACCAGCTTTCCCTTGCTTTCTGATCCCTCAGAAAATAAGAGACATTTTGTTCTTAAACCTTCAGTGGCTATTATTGCCTATAGAATATAAAGTATCCTTCTGATTATAGTTTCAAGTGTTTCATGGGCAGACTCTCATTCTGTTTTTTAGTTTCAGAAAACGTATTACATACGAGTATTTCCCACATCACTAAATAAATTTTTTTTCCCTGAGTAAAAACCAAGGTAAGTTTCAAGTCTTATACACATTTATTATTTCCTATGATCCAAGGTAGAAGTCATTGCAGTATAATGGTGTTTTGGGTTTGTTTTTGTTTTCTTTTATGTTATTTTTTTGCTGATTTGTTCAGGAAAATATTATCCTACAAGATTATTGTGTTAAGGGGCTTTCTCTTTATTATACCATAATAATATTATTGTTATCATTATTATATAAGGAGATAGATGCTAGAGAACTTAGTAGTTTGTCCATGGTATATGCACATGTGCATATGTTATATTTAATACAATATATTAAATGCATGATATTAATATCAATTATTATATAATTTTTCAAAAATATGAATATGATATTATATACATTATTAAAGAATAGTTAGAGAGTTCCACATAAATAAAAAATGTATACTATGCCCTACTGTAAGAAAATATACTGTAAGAGATAAAGATTTTTCCATTCTCAAATAATTAATGAGAATTTTAAATGATACGTATTATGATTATTACTAATGGATAATTAACATATCACTTCACACCTGCATAGGTTTTCATATTTTAAGAACCACATTTATCTCTTGTGTCTTGTTTGTTTCTAGGAGCAAATATTAAGCTCATTTATTCTATTCTGACAATTAGAGACTCTGAGTTACCAACAGTGCTAACATTATAAAAACATGCAGAATCTTGACTGCCAGTCCCAAGACCTTTCCAAGTAATTCTCCATGCACAAAAATAGTTTACACAAATTTCTAGAGAAATAATTCATTTCCCCTTCATTCTGAAAAAACATTCATGCTGGGTGGCTGACAGCAGGTGTTAATTCTGCAAGTACTAATTTAACATAGCAGGTGTCAAATACACTGGGTATTAACTGCATGGTTGCTACAAAGTGATGACAATCACTAAATGAGTTCTGATCAGGTGGCCACTGGCACTCACAGGCCTTCTGCTCAATTTTATTACTCACCTGAGCTTCATCCATTGGGACGGCATCCCATGGAAGCCTGCCGCTCAGGAGTTCATGGAGTAATGAGCATCTACTCCAGGGATATGGACATTTTCTCCATCTCCATCATTTCCTCTTTTCAGTCACATATGATGTGACATATCAGGGTAATTATAATCATTTTAATTTTTTAAAATGATGGATAATACTGTAGGAAAATTGTCAGCAGCTGCTTCAAAATTAACTCCTTTCCCAAAATATGGTCAACCACCTGCTCCCATCCCATTCTATTCCTACTACTTATATGTAATCTTAAAAAAAAATATGCACACATATACACATACTCAACACATCATAATTTTTGAAATATATAAATTCATGGAAGAGAAATTTATATTTAGGCCTTGCACATTAATCTGTATTTTCGTGTTGGTAAAATGTATTTTCTTACCTGTTGTATGGTTTTCAATATATAACTTTGAGATATTTTCTACAGTTCATGATACTTTTTTCTACATTGGCTAGGCTATTAATATTTCAAGGCAATTTATTTAATTTCTTAGCTGTGTTTTCACAAGTAGTTAACTTTCATGTTTCCGTGTTCAAGCTTTAGTTATTTTTTCATATCTTTGTTGTTAATAAATTCACTCTCTTAACTTTTTATTTAAACCACATTCACGAGTCTCTCATTTCAGGATGCATCCTCAACCAGTGACTTACTTTTACTGTGTTGTTTCCTTCTCTTTAGGAACAGCTAGAATCTGAGGAGCAGAGACTGCTGCTCTTTGTAGATAGGCATGTCAGAGATGTCACTGAGTTCTGAAGCAAGTCAGCAAATGACTGAGATATGGTATTTTCAAGGCACTTCCTTTTAATACAAAGAAATGTTGTTGTTCAGGTTCATTTGACGTAAGCTTAAGTTTCTCCAGTCTTTGACTATTAAGCTGCAGCTGATGTAACAATATACGACTTAAATTAATTGAGTTTCTGTCAAAATCATGAGGTTTAAATTCTTTGAAATGATTTACTTGCAGATAAAATCTGTGCAAAGCCTGTTAGCTTTTTACTATTCTTGTTTAGTTGGTTAACAACTGAGTTCAGAACCTGAGTAAAAGTTGAATTTGTCAGACTTTTATAAAACAAAGCCCTCAAATTCACAAACCTTACCATGAGAATAAAGCCACCTACAGGGATGTTTTATACCAGTTTGATCTAAAAGAAATGAGATGGGATGCTGAGAGGTGTGCCACAGAAGGCAAGGGTAAAAGCCGGTGGTACGAGTACCAACTTCCAGGGGAGCGAATCCCAATGTTGCCTTTTAGATTCCTCTAATCAACCAATATGCAGTTTATGACCTGGTTCGTGACAGCCCATTTGTGATGCTCCTTAGAGAGGTCTTACTTTATGAGAGGAAAGTAGCCCTGATGTCTTTGAAATGGAGATCTAAAAATGTAATGAGGGTGTATTCTTCAGATCATAAATGTATTTTATGTAAGATCCTCTTTCATCATGAAGAGCTGATTGTGTGGACAAAAAGACTGCTATGGAACTCTTATGTTAAAGGACTTCTAAACATAGCTACCCTGCCTCCACCCCAAACTGTGAAATGAGATGAATTAGCCAGCTAAGGCTCCTTTAGCAGTGCTTATCACATTTATGGAATCATGGTATTGTAACAGGCTTTTTATATCATAAAGAGAAGCTGAGCCTTGACTGCAGTGTTGGCAAATGGAAAACGTGGGCCACAAAAAGTCTCTGGATACTCTGACCAACTTAGAAATAGTTAACAACTATGCTTACTTTTTTTCTGTAAAAATCTAATGACAAAACCACATCAGTCCGCAAAGTGTGAATTTGTTTATCATGAAATAAAAATAATGCCATAATGCTGAAGGTCAACTAAGTTTGGCTTTGACTGGCAATTATGATTTTATCAACATCTACCTTGTATCTTAATAGAAAGTGAGATGATATACCTCTAAAGGAGTTTCATGTAAATAATGTGGTGTTCAGTGAACTATATTTTCTGAAATGAAATGAGATACTGAAAAAATTATACTCTCACAGAAAATGCATACTTCCTTTTAATGTATTAAAAGTTAAATCCTGCCCTGGCTGGTGTAGCTCAGTGGATTGAGCACAGGCTGGGAACCAGAGGGTCCCGGTCGATTCCCAGTCAGGGCACATGCCTGGGTTGCAGGCCAGGTCCCCAGTGGGGGCCCCGTGAGAGGCAACCATACACTGATTTTCTCTCTCTCTCTTTCTCCCTCCCTTCCCCTCGCTCTAAAAATAAATAAATAAACAAAATCTAAAAAAAAAAAAAAAGTTAAATCCTAAATGTGAAAATCACCAAAATTCCATCTTGTGTATATAGGATTTGAAAACATCTACTTTGAAAGAAACTACACGATTACTTCTACTAACTCTAAATTATGACTCAGTCTCTTATTTTTCAAAATAATGTTTTTATTATCTTTGTCTTCTTCCAGATTTTACTTACTGCACACTGCTAAGTCAATTCTAACTTCAATGCCAATCAAATCTTGGGTTAAGTTTGGATTCCAATCATGGCTGATAACATTTCTACAGACACAGAAGTCAGACCTATAGAAACACACAAAGATGGGAAGACACACCCAAACCACACATTCGATATCCATATATAGACATGGGGAGTGCTTTCTCTTACTGTTTATTGAAAATCAATAGCATAACAAAGAAACCTATGAAAACAATTGACCCCATCATTTACCTGGTTCATTTCTCTAACTTCAGAAAGTAAATTATATAATCCAAGAAAGACTGTTATCTTATTTTTTCCAGGAAATCATCACAACTTATTTTAATCTTTTTCTTATTTTATCATTCTTAGAGGTAAAGAAATTTGTCTTTGTTTGCATTCAAGTTAGAACAAATTCTAAAACTACATAGCAGATAATCAGCATGTGTGATTCAAGTATGATAAGGGTTTGCAATTATAATAAGCATTGATATATCCCTTGCCTATCCCTGAAAAGGATGTGACTTAGCTGACATACAGAATAAAATGATTAGAGGGAAAACACTTTTAACAGATGTTACTTACTTTTAAGAGTTAATTGTGATAATTCTCCACTGACGTAAGTAATCTCTCTCCTTAACCTCACTAAAGTCATAATCACTTTACTTCTTATGTTACTGTTGTTTACACATAAGTTTAACAGTCCCCTGGAAGCCTTGTGAAAACATTATCACTTTCCAATCAATCTTTGTACCCTTGCAGCATCCTCTGTATCACAGATTTTCAATAAACGTCCCATATAGTTTTGAGCTCTGTGGAAGACGGGCAGGTAAGAAGTGGTTAGGCTCAGGTTGTTATCATCATCATGAACAATAGCAAGAAGAACAACAATGAAAGATGAAATTTTATTTATAAAAGTAAATATCTTCCTTTCACTGAATTCTAAAACTATGTGAAATGCACCCTCGTGATAGGAAGAATGAATAATTAAATGAACAGTATATTTAATTATAATTTGCCAAAATAAAATATAATTTTCAGGTAACACTTCTCACAAGCATCTCCTTATAAGTCAAAGACAACTGAAAACTTGACACAGGAATGCTATTTTGTGAGTCAACTCTTGACAAGGAAAGAACTTTGAGAATACAGAAAGCTTGTCCCTTTTCATTGTCAGTCTCTAGAAAAGTTATGACAGGGGCTCAAAGTCAATGTATGGATCAATTCTTTGATAGGCTCACATAAAAATATTATATTCTGTTGCTAAATATGCTGATTTCAGATATTTGATTCATTTATTTTCTATGCATTTATATTTACAATGAACACTTGTCAGCCTCTTAGGCTAAGAAATACGAGTTCATGATGAACTAACTTGCAAATTCCAAGAGCTATCAGGAGACCCAGAAGCATGCACTTTTATGGAAGATAAGAGTAAATAATTTCAAGGAGTGAATAATAATACACAGTCAAATGTAAGAGCTAATGGGAATATGAGTATCCCAACCATCTACCTAAATTATTTTCCCCAAGGCAGTAAATTTTATTCTGTTAGACTCATAAATTCTTTGGAGAACTTAATAATGTGACTTTAAGTCAGAAAAAGTAAAGAATCACCAAAAACTCATATAGCTCTGTACATTACTATCTTCTTGGCTTGTTCTACACTAGCCATAGTAGCCCCTTTGCTCTTTTCTGAATAACCAGAACTATTTATTACCTTCGTACTGGCTATTCCACATGCCAGGAATGACGCTCCTGGAGTTATATATCTGGCTCATTCTCTCACTTCCTTCAAATTACTGCTCAAATGTCCCCTTCTCATATGGATGGTCCCAAGAAGTATTTAAAATTGCAAACTCTTCATCATCTCCCAAACTCTAGATACTTATTTTTTCTATATTTTGTATCACTTGTGTTATACATTTTTTCTATTTTATACCATCCCTTGTGAAAATCAGATCCACAAGGTACAGAGTTTTGTATAGTTTTCTGTTCATTTCTGTATCCCTCGTACACAGTGGATAACCCTGAAGGAATAGTATTAAGCAGGCAGTAAAGTATTGTGCTACAGAACATTTTGGGAATCAAATCGTTCCAATGAGTCTTGGTTTTGCCACTTAGCTTGTGGGCAAGATGTTATATATTTTTGAGCTTTGGTTTCTGATAAGTCAGAGAAGGATAATAAGAAAGTCTACAGTTATTTTGGATTCATAAATTGAAAGCTGTTCCCACTTAACCCTCCTCTCTCCTCCATCTTCTGTAGAAACCTGATCTTTTTCAGACGGGTCCTGGATTTTTGTACAGTAAAGACAGGCACAAAAAGGCAGTCATTAACACTGTATCAGAAAAATAACTACTTAGATAAAGAGATTAAGTCCATCTAAATTGTAAATTCTGAGGGGGGGAGATAAAGGGAAATAGGATTAGTACAGGAAAGATTAGAGGGAGAGAAATTAGGATGCTAATGGTAAATATAAAGTTTCAGAGAAGGTTAGACAGAAATTAAAGTATTAAAAAAAGTTGTTAGAAGTTATCAATTGCATTCTTTTTAATGTGTTTTCAGTAAGGACTAGAATGACTGTCTTTTTCTTTGTAGCTATTTAAACTGAATGGTTTGAATGCTGCCCACGTAATAACAGATAGATATTGATTCCAGATTTCATGTTAGTTACACATATAAAACCTATATAAAAAAGCATAGTGCATGGCATGTTCCATTGTTAGTATTTAATAACAATGGGTTATTAGTTATAGCAATGGGTTCCATTGTTATTAGTAATAACAATGGGTTCCATTGTTAGTATTTAATAACAATTTGGTTATTAATAAAATAAAAATGCTCATCCACATCATACCAAGTAGGACATTGATTTATTTACTTAACACTTATTTATTAAAGCATCTGGAAATTATACTTGTTGTAAAGAATGCAATAGAGATAACGACAGTTGTGGTTATTAGATTCATAACTTTTACTTTCAATGTGCACAATTCAGGAGTAATATGTCAGGACAGACACATTAATAGCCTTTGCCAAATTTTGTTTGTGAATGTATTGTGAGTATATTCATTTTTTCCCTGGAGGTTAGACCCTAAGGCTTTGAACAGATTCTCAGAGCAATTTATTACCCAAATACCTAAAATTCCATTGACTCAGTGAAAATGGTGGTGTCATATACAAATTACGGGTAACTGAGGAGAAAATGAATGGTATGTAAGGATATGAGGACCTCATGGAGCAAAGAGGAAAAAATAAACATTTATTGGGAGGTATTTATTTATTTATTTATTTTTTATTTTTACATTACTACTTAATCCTCTTAAACCCACCTCCCATCCCCCCATGATAACTACATTGTTGTCCATGACCACAAGTGTTTTTCCCTTTTTGCTCAATCTCCCCATCTCTTACCCTCCCCTCTTAGGTGCCATCCTGCTCTCCACCTGTAAGTCTGTCTATATTTTACCCGTTAGTTCAGTTTGTTCATTAGATTCCACATATGAGTAAAATCATATGGTATTTGACTTTCTCTGACTGGTTTATTTCACTTAGCATAATGTTCTCTACGTCCATCCATATTGTCCCATCTTTCTTCTTTTTAAAGTTGAATAGCATTCCATTGCATAAATGTCCCACAGTTGTTTTATCTACTTGTCTGCTGATGGTCACTTGGACTGCTTCCATATATTGGCCATTGTAAATAACTATAGTGAACATAGGGATGTTTATATTCTTTTGAATTAGTGTTTTGGGTTTCTTGGATATATTCCGAGAAGTGGGATTGCTGTGTCAAAAGACAGATCCATTTCTAATATTTTGAGGTAATTCCATTCCACTTTCCACAGAAGCTTAAGAGTCTGCATTCCCACCAAGAGTACAAAAGAGTCCCACTTTCTCCACATCCTTGCCAGTACTTGTTTGTTGCTTTATTGATGATAGCCATTCTGACAGGTGTGAGGTGACATATCTCATTGTGGCTTTATTTGCATTTCTCTGATGATTAGTGATGCTGAGCACCATTTCATATGCTATTGGCCATCTCTAGGTCCTGTTTCATGAAGTGTCTATTCGGATCCTTTGTCCTTTTTTTTTTTTAAGATTTTATTTATTTATTTTTAAAGAGAAGAGAAGGGAGAGAGAAAGAGCAATGTATGGTTGCCTCTCACATGGCCCTCACTGGGGACCTGGCCTGCAACCCAGGCATGTGCCCCCACTGGGAATCGAACCGAGACCTTTTGGTTCCCAGCCTGCGCTCAATCCACTGAGCTACACCAACCAGGCCCTTTGTCCATTTTTTAATTGGGTTTTTGTTTCGGTGTTGAGTTTTGTAAGTTCTTTATAAACTTTGGATATTAATCCCCCATCAGATGTATCGTTGAATATGTTCTCCCATTCTATTGGTTGTCTTTTTTACCTTGTTGATGTTTTCCTTTGCTGTGCAAAAACTTTTTAATTTGATGTTGTCCCAATTGTTTATGTTTTCTCTTTTGTTTCACTTGCCTGGTGATATATATCTGATAAAATGTTGCTGCAAGCCATGCCTGAGATTTTGCTGCTTATGTTTTCTTTGAAGATTTTTATGATTTCAGGTCTAGCTTTTAAGTCTTTCATCCATTTTGAATTGATCCTTCTGTGGGGTGTAAGAAAGTTGTCTAGTTTCATATGTCTGTATATATCTATCCAATTTTCTTTTTTTTTTTTTTAGATTTATTTATTTTCAGAGAGAGGAGAAGGGAGGGAAAAACAGCAATGTATGGTTGCCTCTCACATGGCCCTCACTGAGGACCTGGCCCGCAACCTAGGCATGTGCCCCAACTAGGAATCGAACCGGGACCCTCTGGTTCCCAGCCCGCGCTCAATCCACTGAGCTACACCAGCCGGGGCATATCTGTCCAATTTTCATAAAACCATTTATTGAATAAACTATCTTAAGATCATTGTATGTGCTTATGTGCTATGCTGAATATTGATTGACTATAAAGGTGTGAATTTATTTATGGGTTCTCTGTTCCATTCCATTGATCTATGTGTCTGTTTGTATGTCAGTACTAGGCTGTTTTGATTAGTATGGCCTTGTAGTATAGTTTGATCTTAGGAAGTATGATTCCTCCAATTTTGTTCTTCTTTCTCAAGATCACTGTTGATATGTGGAGCCTTTTGTGGTTCCATATAAATTTTTGAAATATTTGTTCTAATTCTGTGACACATGTCATTGGAATCTTGATAGTAATTGCACTGAATTTATAGATTGCTTTCAATAGTATGGACATTTTAATGAGGTTAATTCTTCCTGCCCATGAACATGATATGTGCTTCCACTTATCTGTGTCCTCTTCAATTTCTTTCCTCAGTGTCCTATAATTTTCTGAGTACAGGTCTTTTATACCCTTTGTTGAGTTTATTCCTAGGCATTGTATTCTTTTTGAAGTAATTGTAAGTGGGATTGTTTTCTTAATTTCCCTTTCTGTTAGTTTGTTGTAGGCATATAAAAATGCAACTGATTTCTGGATATTAATTGTGTATCCTGCTACTTTGCTGAGTTCATTTATCAGATCTAGTAGTTTTTTGGTGGAATTTTTGGGATTCTCTCTATATAGCATGATATCATCTGCAAATAAAGACAGTTTACCTCTTCCTTTCCAAATTGGATACCATTTATTTCTTCTTCTCATACTATTGCTAGGGCTAAGACTTCCAGCACTATGTTGACTAAGAGAGGTGAACGCATACCTCACTGTCTTGTACCCAGTCTTAAGGGGGTCACTTGTAATTTTTGCCCATTGAGTATGATGCTGGCAGTTGGTTTATCATATTCAGCCTTTATTATATTTAGGTATGTTCCCTCTATTCCCACTTTGCTGAGAATTTTTATCATAAATTGGTGTTGGATTTTGTAAAATGCTTTTTGTGCATCTATTGATATGGTCATGTGGTTTTTATCCTTCATTTGTTTACATAGTGAATCACATGTACTGATTTCAAAGTGTTGTACAACCTTGCATTCCCAGAATAAGTCTCACTTGATCATGGTCTATGTGATCTTTCTGATGCATTGCTGTATTCATTTTACTAATATTTTGTTGAGGATTTTAACATTTATGTTCATCAGATATATTGGCTTATAATTTTCTTTTTTTGTAGTGTCTTTATCCGGTTTGGGAATTAGCGTAATACCTTGTAAAATGAGTGTGGGAGCCTTTCCTCCTCTTGAAGTTTTTGAAATAGTTTGAGAAGAGGCGTTAGTGCTTGGAACCTTTGGCAAAATTCACCTGCGAGTCCACGTGGTCCAGGGCTTTTGTTTCTTGGGAGTTCTTTGATTAGTGTTTCAATTTCATTAGGTGTATTCTGTCTATTCAGATTCCATAATTATTCCTGATTTAGTTTTGGAAGATTGTATGTTTCTAGGAATTTTTCCATTTCATCCAGTTTGTCCTGCTTGGTAGCATATAGTTGTTCATAATATTTTCTTACAATCCTTTGTATTTCTTTGGTGTCAGTTGTTATTTCTCCTCTTTCATTTCTGATTTTACTTGGGTCCTTCCTCTTTGTTGTCTTGATGAGTCTGGTTAAAAGTTTATCAATCTTGTTTATCTTTTAAAACTACCACCTCTTGTATTCATTGACCCTTTCTATCATTTTTTATATTCTTTTTCATTTATTTCTTCTCTTATCTTTACTATTTCCTTCCTTCTACTCCCTTTGGGCTTTGTTTTCTTTTTCATGCTCTTTTAAGTGTAAAGTTAGATTGTTTATTTGAGTTTCCTGTTTTGTTTTGTTTTTTTGTGATTGGCCTGTAATGCTATGAATTTCCCTGTTAGGATTCCTTTCCCAGTGTCCCATAGATTTTGGGTTGTTGTGTCCTCATTTTCATTTGTTTCAAGTATATTTTGATTTTCCTTGATCTCTTTGTTGAAAAATTCATTGTTTAATAGAATGTTATTAAGCTTCTATGTCTTTGTTTATATTTCAGTATTCTTGTGATTGATTTCTAGTTTCATAGCATTGTTGTCAGAAAAGATGCTTGGTATGATTTCAATCTTCTTGAATTTATTAAGATTTGTTTGTGCCCTAACGTGGTCTATCCTAGAACATATCTTGTGTGCATTTGAAAAGTATGTGTATTTGGCTATTTGGGGTGAAATACTCTGAAGGTATCAACTAAATCCATTAGGTCTGCTGTGCCATTTAAAGCCTCTATTTCCTTGTTGATTTTCTGTCTGAAGATGAATCCACTGAAGTCAATGGGGTGTTAAAATCCCTGACTGGGACTGTATTTCTGTCAGTTTCTCCATTTATGTCCATCAAAATCTGCTTTACATATTTAGGTGCTCCTATGTTGGGTGCGTAAAGTTTACTAGAGTTATGTCCTCTTATGGGATTGGTCCCTTTATCATTATATAGTGTCCTTCTTTGTCTATTACTGTAGCCTTGGTTTTAAAGTCTGTGTTGTCAGATATAAATATTGCTACCTCAGCTTTTGTTTTCTTTGCATTTCCATGAAATACTTTTTTCCACCTTTGAATTTTAATTTGTGTGTATCTTTCAATCTTAGGTGGGTCTCTTGGGAGGAGCATACATATGGGTTTTGTTTTATTATCCATTCAGCTACCCTATGTCTTTCTGTTGGAGCATTTTAGACATTTATATTTATAAGGTGATTATTGATAGACATGTATTTAGAGCCATTTTATTGTTAGACTATTTTCCTCTTTTTTTTTTTTTTTTTTCCTTTTCTTTCTCTTTTTCTACTTCATCTTAAAGCAAGCACTTCAACATTTGTTGCAGTACTGGTTTGGTGTCTTAGTCGCCCCTCCCCACCCTGAGAAGCTTCTTATTTCACCTTCAATTTTAAATGATACCTTTGTTTGGTAAAGTAGCCTTGGTTGTAGGTTCTTGCTTTTTATATCCTTTCATATTTCACGCCACTCCCTTCTGGTCTGAAATATTTCTGAGGAATAATCAAATGACAGTCTAATCAGTGCTCCCTTGTAGGTAACTACCTGCTTTTTTCTTGTGGCTTTTAGAAATCTCCCCTTGTCTTTGAACCTTGTCTGCTTAATTATGATGTGTCTCAGTGTAGATCTCTTTGGATCCAACTTGTTTGGGATTCTCTGAGCTTCCTGGACTTATATGTCATTTTCCTTCACCAGATTAGGGAAGTTTTGGGTCATTCTATCTTCAAATAAATTCTCAATCCCTTGCTCACTCTGTTTGGTATATCTGCAAGACTGTGGTGCACACGTAAGTCAAACCATGACTGTGATTGGCCCTGGGCAACCTGTTTGGAGCTATCACGTATCCATAGCAGGCAGCTCCCTCCACTGGACCTGGGTGTGTACAGAAAGAACCAAGGTGCACACCAAGACCAACATTAACCAGTAGCAGGTCCCAGCCAAAGCCTCAGACTCCCAGTGATCTATTTCTACCTGTAGACTTGCTGTAGTATTAAAGAATGAAAGACTTCTAGCTGTACTTCTCAGCAACAGGGCTTAATCACCACAGGGTGAGACACAGTAATTCTAGTAGGTGGGGCTATTGCTTCCTATCAGGCTGATGAGGAGTGCTCTACCTGAGAAAGTTGGCTCTTGCAGTATGGGGAATGACTCACCACAAGGATCTTGGTGGCTATTCTTTCAGCTCTCCTCAGAGCCACCCACTCCAGACTCTCCTCAAGCAACTCTAGTCCATTTTTCCCTTCTTCTGCTGGAACCCAAGGTAGTGACTGCAAATGGAATTTTGTGTGTTGGCCCTTTAAGGGCTCTCTGAGTCTCCAGCCATCTCTTCTTTCTGGTAGACAGAAACCCCGGTGCTTTTCATATCAGATGTTGTTTGGGTCCCTTTGCTGGTTTGGTGCTGTAAGCCCAGGAGTCCAGCTTGGGATTTAGATCCCACATTTCTCAGGGGAACCCCCTGGCTGCTGAAATATCCCGCCAGCACCCAGTTGCCACCCATGGGAACCCTTCCAGCCCTCTTGCACTTTCTCTGCACTCCCTACCAGTTATGTATAGTGATGTGGCTTCTTCAGTCTTTTGTGGTTATAAGGCTTCTCTCCAGCTAGTGTTCAGTTGGTTATTCAGGATGATTTTTCTGTAGTTTAGTTATAATTCCAGTTTGGACTTAGGAGGAGATTAATGTCGCTTCTACCTACTTCTCTGCCATCTTAGATCTTCCCATTAGTTTTAAATGAGAGAGACCATTCATGTTTAAAAGTTAGGGGACAGGAGAGAGAGAAGTACAGATAAATATAGAGATGATATAAATTGGGTCTGGGAGCTTGTCCTTCTCGTTAGGGGAAAAGATTGGTTCACATTCAATTTTCTCCCAGGAGCTGAAGACCCCCCAATGTCTACAAGTGTCAGGCAGGTGACATTTCCTTGGATTCTTCCCAAAACTGGCGACTAGGATCAGCCTGTTTAATCTTTGAACCCAAAGTCTGCTTTGACTATTGTCTCAGAAAAAAGTGATACCAGTGCAGAACGAGGGTTCCATTGCTGGGATGCAGTCCCATGTAAAGTCCCATGTATTTTGTCTGTTTCTATAGCAGATGACAATTGCCCGTTTGCCACTTGCCCCCAGTCGACCCTTCTGTCTGGCACTTACACCAAATAGCCTGTACCAGCACAAGCAGCCATCTATTAAAGTTGCTCTCAGAAACAGTTACTGACACTAGCCTCCCATCCTCCCATTTACTTTCTACTTTTAGACAATACTAATCACTTTTCACTTTGTTGCAATTTTCTCAATTCTAATTTACATAGGAATATTAAAATATATGTATGATGCATTTTGTAATTAGTTTTCTTTTATATTCTATATTCATCAGTGCATATATATTTTTTCACTCAATGAACCACCTAAAAACCCTGCTAATTATTTTTATGGGAATATAGTTTACTTATATACATTTATTGAGTAAGCCAAGAAAACAAAGAAATTGCCACATTATTTTAAGGGTGAATGTGTGCGTGTGTGTGCATGTGCAGTGAATGATGTAGTGATCTATTTTCGAAGGCAAGAGCTGTGGCATGCATGAAAAGCTGTAAGAAAAAGTTTAGACTATGAATATAGTTAAGACTTTACTGTATCTTCCAACTCTTTGATGATTGCTACATTATGTGAAAGCATTGTCTTCTTGAAAATGAACAGCTTTTGAGCCAGTTTATAAATTGCATAATTTCAAGCCAACACCAATTACAAAGAAAACAGACTATCCTGTCTTTTCTCCCTTGTGCTGCTTTTACTTAAACAGTCATTCAGGTGGAAAGGTGCCAGCTTTCCTGCCCTGGGGCTTGTTGAATTCACTCACAGATGTCTGGCTCAGATTACAAACATATACAATGGCACTGATGCCAGGCTGAGCCTGGGAATTTCCTTGACATCATAGTGAAGTACAAAAGCTTGAATGATCACCTGAAACAGGTCTAGGGTGGCCTTTGCTAGTTTTAAAGTAGAACTTCTTACCTTTCTAAAAAAGAACCTTCCTTGAAAGACATATTCATCCTGTAGCATATTTTGATATGGGACAAATGCCAAAAAGTGGCAGAAGAATGACTGGTAATGGCAAGTGGCAGAGCACTCTATTACTCTGACATTGACGGGGAACAATCTGTACACATATGTTAATTTTACAGATAACTGAAGCTTATCTTTTCCGGTAATAAAACGTAACCATTTGAACAGAAAATTTTCTGAAACTTATTACACACATTTATACATTCTAAAGCACAATGGGTTTAATATGATTTTACCTTTCCATTAAAGCTCAAAGTATCCCTGTGAATGTCAATCTATTCTGTAAAATGATAACACCAGATGGAATCAGTGTGGCTTAGAGAGCTGTAGAATAGGTCACATTCAAGTATTTTTTAGTTCCTCTCTGTCCTCAATCTGTCATCTCTAAATTTTACTGTTTTCTATGTGTCTAACTGGCAACCTTCGAGCCCAATTTGAATTTATTTTTCCATTTTGCTGAATCATTTGAAACTAGATAACTAGAGTTATTAGAAAAAATTAAGTAATAGCTACAGATATATCTTAACAAAAATTCAATATTTTTCTGAGAAATATCACTGATTACTTATTCATGCACAGATTCACATGACTATTATTCAGTTCTTCACATTTTAGGTGTGCAAGATGCAAAAAGAAAAATAACTTGTGTCCTCAGGAAAGGGAAACCTGGACCCATAAAGTTAAAGAAAATTAAATATAAAATTTCAATTACTGAGGTTATATTGATAGGTCTGTAACTTCAGATGAAATCACCAAAACCTTTAAATAAACATTAAGCAAGGAATATTTAGCAGATGAAGTAAACAAAACTCAAATTTTAAAAAAACTTGTCCAAAGCCATAAGTGGTAGAGCTGAGATTTGACTTTGCCTCTTCTGAACTTAAAACCTATGAACTTTCCTTTATACTATGCTCCTTCTCAAGGGCCATTTTTCTTCGTATTTCTCCTCACCTCCTTTCTAATACACACAAGGAGTGTGAAAAGAGGTCCCAAAGAGGTGATCTCATTTGCCAAAAGCAGCAACTGCTTTGAGAGCTGACCTTAACTTTCCCTTATGGTACTATGCTGGTTTCCGCCCACACGCAAAACTAAGCTCTCCTTCCATGGCTTTCCTCTCACCCCACACATCTGGGGTTGTTCATAGTTAAATATTTTATAGAATTTAGGTAACCAGAAAACTGAGATATGGATAAGTGATAGGGCATTGACTTCTGTGGAGCAATCTTTTGCCCAACTGGTTGATTATTTATTAACTTTAGAAAGGCAGAAAACACACACACAAGCGTACACAGGCAATGCAATGAACAGAAGGAGAGCAGCAGGGTCAGTAAATACTGGGTACAACATGCATGCAGTCACGCTTGTAAAGGACGTGGATTGAGCCACATGGATGTTGAGGACTTAGATATAAGCATCATGTTCTGTGGAGCTTCCTGTGGTGAGCCTCTCAGCCCAAGGGATATAGGGCAAGGCCTCTGAGAGAGTACAGGACCCCAATGTCAAAGGCAACTCCTATGTTTAAAAAAAAAATAGGTGTTGAATCCAGGGACTACAGAGGAATCTAGCAACTGAAGTTGATGTTTTTAGATGTAAAATATGTTTCTATGTGCATTGTGTTTCCATCAGTTTCCAAGCTCAGTTTGCTTACCTTCTTTTTTATAGTAAATGTGATTTTTCTCTTTAAAACATTAACTAATAATTATGTTCGGAAATCCAGTTTTATGACATTTCTACATGAAACATATCCAAATCTGAGGTTATTTTCTAAATCAATTCAAAACATGCTCTAAAATAATTTATGCTTCAAAAGTCAAAGCAAATTATCTGGCATATAAACCATTAAGATTTGTCTAATGGTTTTGCCTTCAAGATCAGAGCAAGAAAAATATGCAATATTCAGCTCAATATTTGGAGCATTAAGAGTCTTCTAAACGTTCCTTCATCTCTCTTTATGTTTAGTAGAATAAATGAAAGAAACTCTTGATCTGACATTCAAACCAAATGGATAAGATCCCAGGATAAAAGACTCCAAGTGAGAGAACGGTGAAGTAGCCAGGAAATCTTGAGAGGTTGCTAAGATTTGCTTTAAGTCAAGTGATCTTTAGAGGCTCTTCATCTCTTGTCAGATTTGGATGAGACACCAGGTATCACCATCCTCCTAGCCACCGGCTGAACCAGGTGTGATATCCACGGTTGTTAGGAATAACTGTGCATTCCCAGAAACACACCAACATTTGATAATTATCTATTGTTGTCTTCTCATTTACTTGAAGGGAAACAAATGTTCTCTAGAGCAGAGCCAATGAACATTGCTCACAAGAATAATAGAAATGAGATATTAATCAAACATATTCTAATGCCTCTGGTGAAAGAATGATCTGAATAATAAAGTGATTAATAGGAGACAACAAACCTTTGAATCCCTGTCAGCTTTTGTATGCAGCATGCTTGAATAATTTAATGAATTAATATATCCTTCATGAAAGCCTGGAAGCCAGAATTATCTTCAGTAGAGTCACACCTCATTTTCAGGAGTTTCCGAGCTCTGTGCTAATTTCTTGAATTGGTATGTGAGCCAGAGTTGTTGATCTAATGTTCATTGCAGGAGTGAAGTTTAGAAACTAAAATATATCCCAACATAGTGGGCTTTTAGTAAAGCACTAGGCAGACAATGTCAGTTTTGATTGAGTTCTTCTTGTACATGTGAGCCAGAGTTGTTGATTTAATGTTCGTTGCAGAACTGAAGTTTAAAATCTTAAACATATCACAACCTTTTAGTGAAGCACTAGACAATGTCAGCTTTGATTGAGTTCTTCTTCTATCAAAGGTAATTTAGCACATGCCAACATACTTAAAAAAAACAACAACAAAATCCTTGTCACCCAAGCTGTAATGAAATCTTGGGAAAAAAAGCTCTACAAAGAAAACAGGAGATAAAACAAAATAAGTTTATCAGAGAAATGTCAAGGAGGTAACCATGATTGTTAAAGGACATTATTCTTATTCCACAGAATCTTTAAGTCTGGCAGAACTTGCTGCCAGAAAAAAGATAACTTCATAATAATGAATCAGGTTGTTTCTTTGCAAGAGATACGCCAGCACTAAAATAACTTCTGGCAGCCAAGTACCAAAAACTGACCATAAAACCAGTGAATCGTCCTAGAGAGACTGTTAAGGAGACAAGCAACCAAATCTAAATTGCCATATGTTAAAACAAGCATTTGAGTGGGGATGGCAAGGGAGTCTAATTGTCTCCTGTGAAGGCAACCTGCTTTGAATGGGACCTATGAGAAGGAGCTAGATACAAAGGAAGGTAGGAATTTAATAATCCCAGTTCTCTTTGCCTCTTCAGCGGTTCCTATTTTAAAACTTTTCATGACTACCCTGCATTCTGCTGTTAAGTTTCTGTAGCTGTGGTTGTTCAGAAAAGTATAGGAAAGTAGGTTTGAAGTGTGGTCTAATCCTTTTCTACCGTACTTTGCTCCTTCAGAAAAATAAATTTTCTCTCCAGTCACACAACTTACAGGTTATGATTTTACAGTGATACAGAAAAACACCCTCTACAGATGAGTGCTGCGAAAGGGAAATGAGAAAAAACAAAGAGAAAGCCTTTTCCCCGTAGATTTCACATCCTGACTGCTCTGAGACCTTTGATAGCTTTCCACTGCTTTGGAAGTTGAAGGACAGTCTTGGCCAACTTGTAAGAATCGCTGCTAGCTTTTGGGGAAGGGGACAAAATTGAGAACTTTGAAGGCATCCTTATTTCCCATGCTCTCTTTGCACTAACAGAAAGCTGCCCTCTCCCCCTTCACACAAAAAAAAAAGAAAAAGAAAGAAAAAAAAGTAATCCACAACAGTCTGTCTTACAGATCTGTGAAAGAGTTTCTTCTTTCTTGAAACACCATCCGTCAGGCGGCAGATGCACGTCCCCACTACCCATACAGATCATCCATCTTCCACTCTCTCCTACCAGATAAACTAGCAAACCAGCAACAACAACATGAGTCTCCCTCCATTACATTTTGTATGATTTGGTAGCACTATCCAAACTCTTTCTTGTGACTGTAAACTTTAGGGATGCACTCATATTATTAACACCTGGTTGTCATCATACAATATCCCCTGAAAATCCAACTTTTTTCACCATCCAAGATAGGCTCTCCGCTGTTATGAGAACCTGGTTTCACCCTCATCTCCTTCGGCTGTCCTCTTTTATGATTTCCACCTGGACCTTCCATAGTCTGGGAGGTATGAAAGTTAAAGTTTCCCAGTGCAGAAATAGAGAAGTCAAATTGTGGATGAAAGGATACAAATAAAGAAAGGATTTGTAGGTTAGAGTTAATTTGATAATGTGGAATTTGCCAGGAGGGGTGACAGTGATGAACCACATGCTTGCTGGGTGAAGAGTCAGATTAGAACAGGTTGGTTGAAAGTGAGGGGTGAGGGACTGAGATGTTGAAGAAGCGAAGACCAGAGGCAGGAGGAACAAGTCTGAGGAAAGAATGGAAAAGGCAGGCAGTTGAGGTCAGAGATGCAGAGGGAAAATAAAAATTACAAAGGGAAATAATTCTAATTTGTCTCTTAAATTTTATTGCATCTATTTTTCAGTGTATTCGTTACGCCAATGAGAAAAGGTATAGTCTTTTTTTATATAAAGATTTTTATTTATTTATTTATTTTAGAGAGAGAGGGGAAGGGAGGGAGACAGAGAGAGAGAGAAACAGCAATGTATGGTTGCCTCTCACATGGCCCTCACTGGGGAACTGGCCCGCAACCCCTGCATGTGTCCTGACAGGAAATCGAACCAGGACCCTCTGGTTCCCAGCCCGTGCTCAATCCACTGAGCTACACCAGCCAGGGCAGAAAATGTATAGTCTTGATCTTACTTTACAATAGTTCTGATTCTACTCTATAAGTTTTTCAGTAATATTCAAGCTCTTCTTTTTTATTATTTCTTCAATGTGTTCCTTTTTTGCTGGGATCTCCACCCCAAGGCATGACTTGCTCAAGTTTTCCCAGCACACTTATCAATTTTTTTTTAGAAAAGAAGAAGAAAGAAGCAGCTCTGTCTTTTTTCCTCTATCAAACTCATGAAAAGGGAATGTTCCACATTAACCTAGCATTGCTTTTACCCCAACAACCACTACAAGCGTTCTTCCTGAAAGTATCCAATGACCTCCTGTATTATTTTAGTTCATCATTTTCCCCATGACTCTCATCCCCAAGCTGTCTTCTCCGACTCTTCTGAGCATTTCTGCTCGGTCTCCTTTGCTGGTCGACATCACAACTCTAACGATGCCCTCATATCAGGTAGAATTTGCCACACAGAAATGTAATATTTTTTTCTTTCTCCTACTCTTTACTAAACTATGTATACTTTCAAATAATGTCACATTCATTATTTTAAACCTTTTCAAGTTACCCAAGTTGCCTTAAAGCTTAGCAAAACATAGTTTCTTGGTGCATGTCTCATTAACTTCTGATTACTTTTAGCCCTGTTATTTACATATATTTTTGGACATTTTACTTTGATATAATTGCATGACCTGACCCTTTTATTCAATAGAAATCAACCATGCACATTCTAGGGAAAAGTTTCCTTATTCTAGATCTGACATTAATAACATCTATGAACTAAAAATGTTGAAAATACACAAATCAGAAGTTTAAAAGCAAATACAGCATCAAAAATGGAAATTTCCTGAATAACCGTACCCAGGACAAGAAATAGCGCAACTAGCATTCTCTTCGTACTCCTCTCAAGTCACAGCCCAGTGATTATAAGCCAGCAATATCTTGCAGTTCCTTCTGACCACAACCCACTTCCTCCTGTGCAAAGGTAATCACTAATCTGACTTCAAATCTAATACATTAATTCTGTTGCATAAAAACTTAGGTAGATCATATAGATACATATTAAATTTTATACCATGGAAATAGAAAATAAATCCTCTTTTACAATGCACAACAACACTCACAATCGATCCCTTATTAATTTACAGCAAGGTGGAATTTTTCATACAAAAATATAACATTACTATGCAATGAAAACAAAAATTATTTTACATAATAAAAAATAAATATCCTTCCACTTAGAACTTTAAATATATGAATATATTTTATATTTAAATATACTCATACATTTATATATTATAAGTTCCATAATGATAGGACTGATTTATTTCCTATATAAATAAAAAGAGAGAAAAATCTCTTCTAAAAATAACATTAAATTATCATCAGTGGAGAATAGGTGGGGTGGAAAGTTGAGGAGGGACAGATATCTAGAGTGTTTCAAAGTATGTTTCCATAAATATTTATAAGGGAATATATTACCCTTATATGTGGATAATCACATGGATATTTAATAAAGTGATCAAAGACATTATTATCAATATTGGGTCATAACAACATCAGAGGCCTCCTGAATAAAATACCCTAAGATGGTAAAAACAAAACTGTGGTATTGCTGTAAAAAAAATCATTATCTAGATCAGACCATGAGGAAATATCAGAAAGATAGAGGCATCCTATAAAATAACTACCTTATACTGTTCAAAACCAGTACTTGCAAAAATGCAAAATAATATCAATTTTTTGGAAAAACCAAAAAGTGACTAAAAGTAGGTATTTAGTATTTTTTCTTATAGGTCATAAGTTAATATTTTTTAATCTCTAGATTTCATAAATCTTAACTACATACTCCTCACTGAATGCAGGGTGTACCAAAGCAAGTGTAGAGAAAAGCACTACTCGTACTAAATACGTTAGATTGGGAGTCCTTAGGGAATAAATTGAACTATAGTTGAAGAACATGTGGTATAACTGCTACCATAGGTAGCAGCTAGGAATGTGTGGCCAGAGGGGAAATATAGCAGAGTCCCTCACCATTGCAATCGAACTTAATACAGGGGGCTGGAAACGAAAGACAGACTTGTCTCACTCATTGACCAAGCACTCCTGAGCCTGGTCTGAGAAGATTGCCGTGCATTGGGAACATCACAAGCAAAATACGATAGTGCAGAAGGACGGGAACTCTTGAAAGCCTGTGTGCATCATCCCCACTAGCTGGGGAAAAAAGTCTTTGTGATTGTGTATTAATCCCAAGGTCTGGAATGAGGGAAGGAGGGGGAACTTAGAAACCAAGTATATAACCTCTGAACCCCAATAGTCATCACACTCATTAGGTGAGGGCCCACTTGTAGCCTTGGCTCAAGTGTATAGAACAAACTTACTAACAAATTTACTAACAATCATATTTCCTCTATATACGGGGCATTCAGACTAGCTGGGTTCCTGCTTGCAGCTTTGTGCTCATATATGTTTCATAAATAAACTTGCTATATCATTTCCATTATGCATGTCTGTCTCTTGTTTGAATTTATCTATTGAGAGCAAGGCAAGAACTGAAGAAGAAGCTTGGGGGCGGTCCCCTTACTCAGGTCTCTCCCTAGTAACATAACAAATAATATATTGAATTGTGCAGAAAAGAGTGAGGCATTTGTTATGTATAATGATTCAACAGATTTTTTTAAAAATAACAATGTATTTTAGTCTATTTTTGGTTTTCAGGAGTTCTTTTATGTTTTTCATTACTATTTGTATTAATATAATTTTACATTTACATAAAGTTTTAAGAAACAGAGAACCTATGTATATTTTATTCAGTTATCTCCAATGGTGATAGTTTGCAAAACTATAGTATACTATTAAAAAGAGGATATTTACCTTGATACAATCTGCCAATCCTATTCATACTTCCCAAGTTTTACTTTTCAAATTTTATGTACAGGATGACCGACCAGTTCCAATATTTCAAGGATCTCTCCTACTGCTCTTTTTAAACCACATCCATGCCTCTCCTGCCTGTTGCTACCCACTACAGCACTAGACTGTTTTCCTTTCTGAAGGGGTTTTGTTTCACAAATGTTACATACATGAAATTGTGCATTATATATTCCTTTGATATTGGTATTTTTCACTAAGTATAAGACCCTAGAGATTCATCCAACTTGTTACAGGTATTTAGATCATTCCTTTTTATTGATGAGTCGTATTACATGGTGTATGTACATATACAAATACACATACCAGTTTGTTTAACCTTTCACCTATTGAAGAACACCTGGGAATATTATAGTGTTTTGGTTATTACAAATGAAGTCTCCATGGACATTTGCGTATCACTTTTTGTATGAATACAAAGTTCATTTCCCTGGGATAAATACCCAAGAGTGAAATTATTGTGCTGTATGGCAGTAGTATGTTTAGTTGTTTTTTTTTTTTTAGTGACAAAATGTTTTACAGACTGGCTATACTGTTTAGAGTCCCATGAACAATGTATGAGTGATCTCATTTCCCTATGTTATCACTAGTATTTGTTGTTGTGACTTTTTAAAAGTTATTTTGGAAAGTTTATAATGATATCTCATTGTGGTTTTAATTTTTCTTTCCCTGATGGCTAATTATACCAAATATCTTCTTCAGTGAAGTCTCCAGTTATATCTTTTATGGATTTCCAAATGGCATTTTTATTTATTTTAACTGTTGAATTTTGAGAGTTCTTTGTGTTACAGATATTAAACTTCTGGCATACGTGCAGTTCTCAAATATTTCCCCCCCAGAATGTAGCTTGCCTTTTCATCTTCTTTACATGGTTTTTAATTTTAGCAGCTTTAATGCAGTACAATTGATACACAAAGAACTAAATATAAGGAATGTATACAATTTGCTGAGTCAGATCGCACGTCAACACTTGTGATCCTATCACCAGATACAGTGCAATGGACATATCCAACATCTCCCAAAGGCTTTTTATGTTCTTTTTTTGTGTGTGGCAAAGAACACAAATTTTGAAGTGCACAATACTATACTATAAAGTATGCTGTATAATATATCTCTGAAACTCATTTATTTAACATAAATACAACTTTGTATCCTTGGATCAACAACTCCCTGTTTCTTCCACCTCCTACTCCCTTTTAACCACTATTATATTCTATGTTGATATGAGTGTGATTAGTTTAGATACTCATATAAATGGCATCAGTGTTTGTCATTCTATGACTAACTAATTTCACTTTGTATAATGTCACTCAGATTCACCCATTTTGTCTCAAATGGCAGGACTTCCCTCTTTATTAAGGCTGAATAACATTCCATTGTATGTACGATATGCTACATTTTCTTTATCCATTTATTTTGTTGATGGATACCTGGGTAGTTTCCGAATCGTTGCTATTGTGAAAAGTACTGCGATAAAGATATTTCATGAAAATTCTCATTTTAATTATTTGGATGTACATGCCCAAATGTGCAATTGCTGGACCATGTGGTAGGACTGCTTTTAATTCTTTGAGAAACTCCATTCTGTTTTCCATGGCTGCCCTGTCATTTTACATTCCCGTCAGCAGTATTCAAGGGTTCTCCTTTCTCCACATTTTCAACAACAATTATCTTTTTTTTATTTTTGATAATAGATACCCTAACATTGTACTATCTCATTATAGCATCTCATTGTAGTTTTGATTTGCAGATGCTGATCATTAATGTCGTTAAGTATATTTTCACATACTTGTTGACCATTTATATGTCCTCTTTGGAGAAATTTCCATTCAAATCCTTTGCTCACTTAATTAGGTTATTTGGGTTGTTGTTGTGTTTGTTTGGTTCTTTGTTATTAATTTGTAGTATGTTCCCATGGGCCTTTGCAGAACAAATGCTTTTAATTTTGAGGAGCTATAGCTTTTATATTTGACTTTTATGAATTGTGTTTTCATGCCAAGACTATGAACTCGGCCTATCCATAAGCTCCAGATATATTCTTATTCCCCTTCCCCCCGCAAAAGTTGTACAGCTTTATATTTTCCATTTATATGAATAATCCATTTTAAGTTATTTTTTGAAATAATATGTGAAGTTTAGATTGAAGTTCATTTTTCACCATCATTTATTGAGCAGACTGTCTACCCTTGGTTGAACTGCTTTACCAACTACCACATCAAAAGTCAGTAGGAATATTTGTGTGGTTCCATATCTGGTTTCATTGACTGTGTGTCTATCACTTCACCAATAGCCACTCCCATGATACTGTAGCTCTATAGTAAACCTTGATATTCAGCAGGTGACTGTTCTCACTTCATTCCTGGCCAAGTTTATTTTAGCTATCCTAGTTTGCAGGGATTTTGAAACTATTTGCATTAAACCTATAGATCTATTTGGGGGGAAAATGGCATTTGATATCTTGGGTCTTCTACTCCATCAACATTGTATGCCTCTGTATTAATTTAGGTCTTCACTAATTTTCAGGATACCTTTCCTGAGTGTACATGATCAAGTGTATATTGTATATTTCATTTTCTATGGCATAATCATGAATAGTTTTATGTTTTTAATGTTGGTTTTTGCATGTTCATTGTTAGTATGTAGAAATGCAATTGATTTTTTAATGTGTTGGTTGTTTTTAAGGTCACCTGTAGAAATAGATGGACCCCACAGAGAAGTTAGTTCTAATGTGAAGACTGACAATACCACACATGCACCAAGAGGGTAAGAAAGACTTATTACTTACAGCATTGAAATCTCTGGGGGAATCAAAGATGACCTTTTAAGTAGGTCCATGATGGTTTGAGAGAATGAGGGAAGAAGACTGGCCTGGGTTTACATTGTGGTTAAGGGCTGGGGCCAGGGTCAATGTTCATGTACAATGGAAGGGGCTTGCATAGTCTGAATTTCCTGCAGGCACTAAAGGAAGGGCAATTCCGACTTTTTCATCAGCTTGTCTGGGTATGGACCCGATGGAAAAAACAAGAGTGAAGCTTGAAAGCTGTCATATTCAAATGTTATAAAGGGAATCAGACCCCTCATACAATCTTGCATCATGCAACTTTGATATGCTTACTTATTAGTTCTATAAGTGCTTTTAGATTCTGTGTGCCATTTTACATATACAAGCATACTATCAGAAAATAGAGTTTTATTTTCTCCTTTCCATTTTACATACCTTTATTTATTTTTCTTGATTTATTGTAGTGGTGACATTTTTCGGTGCTATATTGAAAAAGGCTTGCTTCCAGTCTCAGGAGGGAAACATTTACTTTGTCACCACTATGTATGATATTAGCTGAGCATTTTAATGGGCTAGAGTAAAGGTTTTTGTCAAATATTTTTTTCTGTGTCAGTTAATATAATCATATGATTTTCTTCTTTACCTTGTCAATACTAAATGCTTTTATAAATGTCAAAAAATAAAAAACTTTAATTTATTAATAATATTTATTCCCAATCAGCTGTCTCAACATCACTTTGATTTGTTTTTGCAAATGATAGGATAAAATGAATGGTTTTTTCTTTTGTTACAGTATATGATTTTGTTTTTATCCAACAATATTACCTTCTTCACTTGAACATAATTATGGAATTGTTCTGTATATGCCTTTTAATATTCTTATAGAAATCAGTATAACCTATTGTATATTTTAAAGGGCTGTATCTCTTTGAATTGTTTTATTTTAGTACAGTGCAGTCAAAGACATTTTGCATTTAGTCTCCTAATAAAATTTGTATTCATAATAACAATGATAATGATGCTTCCCCAAACTTAAAAATTAACCATACAAAACTAGTCACAAATTTGTAAGTAAATCCAAAGATGGCTTTTCTTGATTCTCTTTCATGGTATTTTAACTTCATAAGATAGATTTTGCTTTATAGTTCTATATATTTTACTAATTGGAAGTTTAGTGAGTAATGGCTTACCCAGCTCTTTCACTACTTATCAGCTGGGTTCCCTCTTCATATACAAACACTTATCCATGAAGATAAAGAAAAGAAAAAAATCAAGAAACTTTCCTTGGCAACTTGTCTCCCAACCATTTCTACCAATTATGTCTAAGCTGTTCAAGGCACTTTGTTTTTCATGGTGGTCTTTCTTTCTTCTTCTTCTTTTTTTTTTTAATAAAAGAAAGCCCATTTTTTATTCCAGTGTTCTTCTTGGAAGCAAGCAGGAAAAAAAATATTGCTAGTGGAAAAGGCATTTTCTGACTTTGATCACTTACGACAAAGGCTAAATCTTCAAGGGGCATGATGTACATGACAGTGGTGGCATTTAGGGGCAGTGACCTACTGTGTGCTAGAAACAGGAAAGATAAACTTCTACTTACTCTGAGGAAAAAGAAGTAAATTAAAATATTGTTCTGTGTCTTCAGCCCCCATTTCATTCATATTTGCAGATGGTTATATATTGTAAATTTTTTCACAGAAATGTCATGGACAATGCCATGAGGTGGCAGGTAGTCTCCTAAGTATGAACTAAATATCCTGGAGCACTTCCATGTTAAACAAAACTTTGTATCAATGACAGCTGTTCAAATGTACTTAAATCTTTCCAGAAAGCAGGAAGATGATAATGTGAAATCATGTAAGTGCTTGGGGATCTCCCACAGTCATAAATCATAACTGGAAAACAAAGCAAGCCCTGGGCAAAATTGCAAAATAGAAGAAACTGTATCTCCCCGTGCTTTCTCACTGTGTCTCCCTTCCATTCCTGTGTAGAGTCTAATGATCTGATTGCTCTTTTTAATAGAACAGGGACTCAGCTCTAGGACCTCATGAGTACAGTGCTACTGACCAACAAGGCTCTTCTCCTGTTCTATAAAACAAAGCAATTTTCATAACTTTACTTATATTTCTTTAGAGAATATATAGCTAACATGAAAATTTGCATACACAGTAATCACTAAATAAGTATTATATAGCTAGCCATACTAATGCACATCTAAGACTGGTGATAGATAACTTAATGCATTTAAAAAACAAAATGATCATCTATAAGTTTCTTAGAACTGAAAGTATTATTACCAATTAAATAGGTATGTGTTGAATCTATTTTGAAAAGGTGCTGTTATGATAACTAACCTATGTCTATCTACATATCATCTTATATCAAATCTACCTTTCTATGATTTATCTTCTATTTCAACCTTCTCTTTTTCTATCTAAAACATGTAGGCATGTTTCCTCAAGTTGCAACAGACTACATGCATCATTTCTCTTGATACACCCTGACAATGAATGCAGAAACACTACTGTTAATGGAAAAAAAAAAAAAATGTTGATTCTGACCATCAACAGGCCTCAGTAATTCTTTTAAAAATAATGTAATTATTTTTTCTTCTGAGCCTTTGCTTAATTCTCTAAAGTTTAACATTTTATAAAAAATTGAATAGCTGAACTTTGGGTAAAATTTAAGAAAATATGGGTAAGTTCTAAATTTACATAAAAGATGTCCATTCACTACTCAGATGTACAGAAAAGTAACATTAGTTTTCCATAACAAACTGTACTTAGCAAAGAAGCACCTAATTCTGCTGATATCTGAAAACTCTTAGCCCTTACTCTCTCTAGAAGTTCCATGAGAGTAGGCACATTGTTTTGTTTCTACATAATGTCATATATGTTTGATAAATATATGTAAAGTATTAAATTTTGTCATTTTTATAATAAACTTTACTAGTAGATATGGACTTATTTCTGTTGTAAAACTTAGACTGGAGCTCTGGTTGGTGTAGCTCAGTGGATTGAGCGTGGGCTGCGAACCAAAGGGTCTCTGGTTCAATTCCCAGTCAGGATACATGCCTGGGTTGTTGGCCAGGTCCCCAGTGGGGGCCACATGAAAGGAAACCACACATTGACATTTCTCTCCCTCTCTTTCTCCCTCCCTTCCTCTTTCTCTAAAAGTAAATAAATAAAATATTTTTAAAAACTTATACTGGATTGAATATTATTAAAAGAATTCAGTCTGTGGTTTCCCCATTTTGATGTAAGATGGTATTCTGCCAGGCTTCTAAATTATAAGGAGGGAGCAAGCCACCTGATACTGGGTTTTCCCCCAACATGTCTAGGATTTGTGTCACCATGGTCCTCATGCCTCTGGACTCTAGGTACATAGAACCAGGATGAACATTCTAAATTGAGCCTTTGGACATTTAATATATCTACATCTATTTCAAGTGTTCATCTCAAAAGTGTTTTATATCAAATCAAAGTATTTACTATAAGCTAAAACATTTCTTCATCACTCTGATTGACTTTCTTTATCCAATGTTCTACCTACTATATCCCCAAGGGCATGAGGGGGATATGATTTACTAAATGGGAAGAAACTTTTAGAGAAATAAAAATATCTTCATTTAAAATATATTCAAATATTGTTTCACAGTAAAATTTGATAGACTATTGTGGTAGTGATCAAAACGTGTCCAAGACACACATTTTCTAACAACAGAGATACAGAGACTATTTAAGAAAGAAAAAAAGGCCTGAGAATTTTAGTGAAGTGAAACACTGTGGGACTCTTCAAATACAAGTATCTAATGCAAATGATCAACAAGGTGTAATATATTTGAAAGAATGCAATTTTACAAATAAGGATCACAACAATTAGCCGCAGGATATTGTTCTTATACTTCTGACTCTGACTTTCTATTCCATCTGAAGCAAATATGCCATTATATTAAAAAAAAATTATTTGCCCTCGCTAGTGTGGCTCAGTGGATCGAGTGCCAGCCTGAGAATCAAAGGGTCCTGGGTTCTATTCCCAGATGGGGCACATGCCTGTATTGTGGGCCTGGTGGCCAGTAGGTGGTGCAAGAGAGGTAACCACACGTTAATGTTTCTCTCCCTCTCTTTCTCCTTCCTTTCCCCTTTCTCAAAAAATAAATCAAAATATTTTTAATTATTTTATTGTTGTTCAATTACAGTTGTTTGCATCTTCTCATCTCCCCTGCTCCCACCTCCTCAAAATTCACCTCTCTCCCCTGCCTCCATCCTCCCCCTTGGATCTGTCCATGTGTCCTCTATAGTGGTTCCTAAAAACCCTTCTCCCCATACTCCCCTCTCCCCTCCCCTCTGGCTATTGTTAGATTGTTCTTCATTTCAATGTCTCTGGTTATGTTTCTCTTGCTTTTTTCTTTTGTTGATTATGATCCAGTTAAAGGTGAGATCATATGGTATTTGTCCCTCACCACCTGGTTTACTTCATTTAGCATAATGCTCTCTAGTTCCATCCATGCTGTTGCAAAGGGTATAAGCTCCTTCTTTCTCTCTGCTGCATAGAATTCCGTTGTGTAAATGTACCATAGTTTCTTGATCCACTCCTTTGCTGATGGGCACTTAGGTTGTTTCTAACACTTGGCTATTGTAAAATGTGCTGCTATGAACATTGGAGTGCGTAGGTTCTTTTGGATTGGTGTTTCAGAGCTCTTAGGGTATAATCCCAGTAGTGGAATTGCTGGGTCAAAGGGCAGTTCCATTTTTAGTTTTCTGAGGAAATTCCATACTGTTTTCCACAGTGGCTTCACCAGTCTGCATTCCCACCAACAGTGCGGTAGGGTTCCCTTTTCTCCACATCCTCTCCAACAGTTATATCTGTTGCTCTGTTTATGATGGCCATTCTGACTGGTATGAGGTGATATCTGGTTGTCCACTATCACCACTTCTATTCAACATAGTACAGGAAGTTTTAATCACAGCAATCAGGCAAGAAAAGGAAATAAAAGGCATCCAAATTGGAAAGGAGGAAACAAAACTATCATTGCTTGCAGAAGACATGATAGTGTACTTAGAAAATCCTATAGACTCTGCAAAAAAAACACCTGACCTAATAAATGAATTTGGCAATACAGCAGGATACAATGTCAATATCCAGAAATCAAAGGCATTTTGGTATACCAACAATGAAACATCAGATGGAAAAATCAGGGAAAAATCCCATTTGATATAGCAACAAGAAAAATAAAATACCTAGGAATAAACCTAACCAAGGAGGTAAAAGACCTGTACTCAGAAAACTACACAACACTGAAGAAAGAAATCGTGGAAGACACAAACAAATGAAAACATACCATGGTCATGGATTGGAAGAATCAACATCATCAAAATGTCCATACTACCCAAAGCAATTTATAGATTCAATGCAATCCCTATCAAAGTACCAATGGCACGTTTCACAGATATAGAACAAACACTTCAAAAATGTATATGGAACCATAAACGACCCCAAATATCAGCTGCAATTTTGAGAAAGACGAGCAAAGTAGGAGGGATCACAATACCTGATATCAAACTGTATTACAAGGCCACTGTAATCAAAACAGCCCAGTACTGGCATAAAAACAGACAGATAGACCAATGGAACAGAATAGAGAACGCAGAAAACAACCCAAGTCTCTACAGGCAATTAATCTTCGACAAAGAGCGCAGCAGCCTAAAATGGAATAAAAATAGCTTCTTCAACAAATGGTGTTGGGAAATCTGGACGGCTACATGCAAAAAAATGAAACCTGAGCACCAATTTACACCATACACAAAAATAAATTCAAGGTGGATAAAAGACTTAAATATAAGTCGTGACACCATAAAAATCCTAGAGGAAAACATCGGTAGGAAAATCTCAGACATTCCATGCTACAACATCTTCACTGATATGTCCCCTAGAGCAAGGGACATAAAGGAAAGAATAGACAAATAAGACCTCATCAAAATAAAAAGCTTCTGCATGGCTAAAGAAAACAGTATTAAAATAAAAAGAGAACCAACCGTATGGGAAAACATATTTGTCAATGATACCTCAGACAAGGGTTTGATCTCCAAAATATATAAAGTACTCATACAACTCCATGCCAGGAAGACAAAAAACCCAATTAAAAAAAATGGGCAAAAGACTTGAACAGACACTTCTCCAAAGAGGACATACAGAGGGCCCAGAGACATACGAAAAGATGTTCAACATCATTAGCCATCAGAGAGATGTAAATGAAATCAAAATGTTTTTAAAAATTCTTCTAAGATTAGCTTTTTCAATAATCATCTTCAAGTCACTGAGAAAGAATTTTGAGAGAATTGGATTTTATCTTCTGAAACATTGACTTTCTCATGGATAGTTGCAGGATTTCCCGCCTTTTAAAACTAAGCCCACATTTCATATATCTTACAGAAAACAATGCTTATATTATGATATGTTCCTAGTTTTTGAAGATGAAATATTTACTTACTCACCCTTAACAAAGACCTATTGACAGAGATATCTGGATCATACAACACATTAGCATTTTGTTCATGCTCCTCTCAAGCTAATAATTCCTTCCTAAAAAGGAAACATAAGTAAAACTTTCAACAAAAATGCACTTCAACTTGCAAGTGAGCAAGTAATAGTCCATTGAAATGACTAAAACAAAGTTACATGGAAGGAATAAAGCAGTATAAGAAATGGCAAATTATGAAAATTCAGTTATTTGCTTGATGGCTACAGACTATTCTACTGCCAATCATTCCCTGACAGAGAAAATGTCAAAACCTAAATTTTCACTGACTATTGAAACTATCACAACTCCATGAAAAGTGATTTCTTAAAACAAATTCTAAAGTAGCAGTAGGAAATTGACATGACAAGTATAATTGAAGCCCCCTTTTATCTCCTTCATAATTTTTCTGATTGCTGGGTGTGACCAGAAATTTAAGAATATTAAGTCACAGAAATAAAGATAACCAAATGAATGCAAGGAGAAGGCAAATACAATATATGAAAATGTGTCATTTTCTTCTCCTTGAGTAGTCTACTAACTATAAAAGTTCCCTAAGATTTCCAGACCCAAAAGAATCAATTTTCTCATTTTTGAGGACTTCATTCATTTAGCAACACTGATTTGCTATCTGTTATAGGGTGTACCTCATTACTTTTCCAATTTGCATAATCACAAAACGCTTGATTAAGGAATGGAAGCTTTGAGTATAATAGATGTGCATGCATGATTAGCAGTGGGAGGGGATCTGTAATTATGTGGTGTATAAATATACATCTATATACTTTAAAGCTTCATGATAAACACAATAAAAGTCTTGACATTTATTTTAAAATTCTCCCAGCCATAACTTTAAAAAAGGAAAACAAAAGTATGTTTAAAAGAGCAACAGAAGTCTTGATCCATGGTTCCAGACAGAAAATTTACTTGATATATAATTAATATTCACTATAAAAATATTGATGATAAATGAGAAAGATTAGAAAGATAGATGGAGCCTTTGGTTTCCCAGGTGTTTTTCTGTGCTGTGAGAACCGAAGCTCCCAATGCCCTATGCATGCAGCAAGTCCTGTGAGGATGTGGGTCTGCTATCTGGGTGCTTCTCATCCGATAACATAAACTCACAGTTGGTATGCCCCTTAAACTTTCCCCCGGGTCTCTCCCACCCTCTTGCATATACATGCCCATAAGTGCACAGCACACCATAACTGCTTCCAAACACCAACATGAACTCCAAACTTGTCAATTAATAAGGGATAATTTGCTAATATGCATGCATGTATAAAATGAGAAGTGATAGTATGTATAAAAGGATGAAGTTAATGATAAGCTATTAATTTTATTTTCATAAGTTTAAAAAGCAAATTAACTAAATTTCAAATATCAAACAAACTTTAAATACCTTAAGAATCATATTATAACAAAATTAAATTTTTAGTTTTATGAATCAAACTTTTTTTCATGTCTAAGATAGCTAATACTTTTCTACTTATCTGGATTCAGTCCATAAAGATATTTTTATCTTTATAAAATATTTTCCACAGCCCTGGCTGGTGTAGCTCAGTGGATTGAGCACGGGCTGGGAACCAGAGGGTCCCGGTTCGATTCCCAGTCAGGGCACATGCCTGGGTTGCGGGCCAGGTCCCCGTGAGAGCCTTGTGAGAGGCAACCGTACATTGCTGTTTCTCTCCCTCTCTGTCTCCCTCCCCTCCCCTCTCTCTAAAAATAAATAAAAATAAAATCTTTAAAAAAAATATTTTCCACAAAATGTGTAGAAGCATACTTTTTTAAGCTGAAAGGAAATAATGACAACTGCAGATAATGAACGTCCTTCTTTTCCTAAATGATCTGAGGCATTTCACCTGTGATTAGTTAAAAAGAAATTATTATGTTAAGGGCCATGTAAAAGTATACTTAACAGAATCACTTCCCATATGTCTTTATATAGATTTTGTTTTGAAGAAAGACATTACTTTACACATTTAATTAACTGACTTGCTGCCTTCTCTATTATCATGAACCACATATTACTTAGTTTTCAGCAGTCTAACATTTTACTGAAGAAGATTGAGTAGGAAGTCAGCCTGAAATGTCATCTTCACTTCCCACCTAACTAAAGTGCTCTTGTAATTTACAAATGTGACAGTGAATTTCTGGAGAGGTCATTAACGTGATTTTCTGGATTGAATTGCTGCCTATAGTTTATGAAAAGCTTTATGTGCAAGATCTACAACTATAATGAAGGAGGGTAAGAATAAAATGTCACACATTTCCAAATGCATTGCTGTCTAGACCTATAATTTTATACATTATTCTAATGCTTGTCTATTTGGAAAAAAAAAGAATATAAAATAATAAGCAATGAATTAACTTAGTTTTATTACATCTGTAATATTCACATTTTCTAATATTAATATTCATACTGAGATAAAGAGGTGTTGGAAGAAGAAAATGATGAAGAAAAAAAGTAAATGTGAAGCTTACTATCACACATAATAAGAATAAATTCCAAACACAAAAGTTTTAGTTAACTTAGTATACATTATTTTTTAATTATTTGCTAATCTTTTTTTTTTGGGGGGGGTCAGGCAGTAAGTAAAATCCTTTTATACACGAAGTGATTTAATCCTTGTGTCATCTACATACAGAACCATTGGGATTCCTGATTGCAGGTAAGAAAACTTGACTTTGAAACCTTACAGTTGGTTATTCAGCTCATTTTATTGAAGAGGTTGAATTAGTACCTATCTCTGATAGAGTCCAATGTTTGTATTCTTAAACTGTGTTTTTTGTGCATTCGTGGATGGTGTTAGCCCATAAACTTACCTTAATGGAAGAAATCAGGAATTGTTTATCATGTAAATATCTGTCCATTTCATTATCAGATAAAATATACGAATAGCAATTATAAATTAAGCCATGCTTCTTTTTCAAATATAAAGCTGGTATAAAAATAAATTAGAGAAAGTTAGAAGTAGTTAAAATATTAATGGAAATATTTTATGAAATATTGCTTTGTACAATATTATTTTGTTTTAAAAATATATATCAGCATTAGAAAATTGTCTTCTATCTAAATTAATTGATTTTTAAAATATCTTGCAAAGTTTTTACTAATAAGTCTCAGACCCCTTAAGAGAGTGATAGATAAAGCAAAAAACAAAATTATACTTAAAAAGACTCTATTGTTTGGGAGTTGAAATAAAATAATTATTCAAAATATAATTTTTATCTATTAGGACCATATGCTGCACACAATATTCCTGTTGATGCCAACAGGAGTTCCAGCGAGGATGTGGCAACATATGGCCCTGGCGTTTTGTTAATTAAAAACAATGTTTACTACATTGATGTGTGTTCTGAAGAGGGATTCCTGGAGGAGAACACAGGTTGCTGAGTTCAGTGTTACAGGAGATCAGCAGTTATACATACAGTTCGATGTTAGATTTGAATCACAGAGATGTAACTTTAATATTGCTCACCATTTGACATTAGCATGTATTCTATTTTAATAATAATTATAAAAGACTTCAGTTGTAATTTTTCATTGAGATAACTGGAATTAATTTCAAGTAATTTCCCATATACTGAAAATTGAATACTAAACTATAAAGTTAGAAATGAAGACTGAATATTTCTAGAAAACATTTTTATTTTATTTTAAAGTATATGTAGAATTTAATGGAGTAGGTTTATTGAAAAAATAACCCATTTCATGTTTCTATTCACAGTTGAGTTGACTCCACAAGAGTCTGTTTCTCTACACAGTAACTCTGTGACAAACTCTTGGCTTGTGCTGGTCAGTGCGGGTGGTGAAAGTGGTGGCGTGCCAGTATCAATGAGGGCATGCTGAGAAGATCTAGGTCAGTCTAGTTGGCTTAGGTGAAACCCCTGAAACAGGAAAGAGCCTAAGGAATATTAGCAAATTTTCACTGGTAACCTACAGATGTGTGGGTGAGAAACAACTAGATATACAATCCAGCAAGCTTGTAATCTTCTGAGCAAAATTATAAATGCTCATTGTTTAAGCCAGTGAATGTTTTGGTTTTATTGTTATGCAGCACTATCGTGGCAATATACCCGACAACATTGCTTTCTCTCCATCAAATAAATGGCATGTCACTACTTGAGGTAGCATCAGTAGAAAACAAAACAAAACAAACAAAAAACAGTGAATGACAACACACAAAGAAGACTAGCCGTGCAGAATCCAAAGCAAGTGAATAAGTCCCATGGTGCTTATATGTGTGCTACTATCAGGCAGCAAAATCAGTTGTTTATAGCTTTGGAGGGTCCTCAGCCTCCAAGCCACAGACCTGTACCAGTCCAGATCTGTTAGGAACCAGGCCTCACAGCAGAAGGTGAGCTTGAATGTAATGACCTTGAAGCATCTGGAAACCATGACCCACCCCCTCAGTCCGTGGAAAAATCGTCTTCCAAGAAACTGGTCCCTGGTGCCAAAAAGGTTGGGGACCGCTGGTTTGCAGTATAATTACTGTATTCAGATCTAGGTTCCAATCTTAGCATCATCATTTACACACTGCTTCTATCAGTCCAGGCCTTTCTTCTACCTCCTGACATAAACCCTGATTACAGTTTTTGCTGCTGCGGCTGCTACTGCCGACTAAATACGATATAAGTTATCTGTGCAAAGTTTTTTCAAAGAGACACTGTTGTTTAACTCAGTGATTTTGGATTTTGCCAGGATAAAGCATGGACCCTAAAGCCAAAGCTCCTGCTGCTGGGTATCATGCAAACAGAAAAAGGTAGGAGTGAAAAAGGCACAAGGCTTGTGTTGTATGTGACAAAAACAATCGTGGAAAATATGTTTCTAAAAACCCTTGTGCTACATATGAATGTAGAATGTCATTAATTGTTAACCTAGTTAGAAAAAATCTGCATCTTATCCAGCAAAAATAGATACAACACATAAACCAAAAGAAATTACTTTTGCTCTTATAGTAATCCCAACCCATCAATGATAACACTTTGTATTCTTTGTAGATACATATTATCTATTTGTATTGAATTAGAGAGAGGTACCTTAGACGACTGCATGAGTTAAGTATACTGTTTAGGTATTTCAAATGTAAAATGCATGTGAATTACTTTACTTTCAGTAAGATAAGTTTCAACTGTTAAACGTGAAGTGTGACTTTTACCGAAATTCACTGACACCTGTACAGATGGGTGATGTGTACAGGAATGTGAACATGTGCATCCAACTGCCCGAGACCATATGGAAAAGAATGTTAGCATTTTTTCCTTCAAACTTCTGGTTTCGCAGTGTAAGATTCTCAATGCACCAAAACTTAGAATAAGAATCGGAGACAAAGTTGTATTAGAATCATATGTGCCTATAAAATGAGTCCACAGAGAATGAGCATTAAAGAAAGAAGAAAAGTATCATAATAGATGAAAGTTACTTGGAAGTTACAGCACAAAAGATTTGTGGGACTGCTGCTAGAAATCAATGTTCAGCAATTTCGTCAAAGCACAAATTTTCCAGTAATTCTGGACTGAATAAATGACCTATGCGTGTGATTCTTCCTCCCTCCCTCCCTTCTTTATTTTCATTTTCATTTTTAACACAAAATTTAGACAAGATGGCTCATGTGTCCATTTCCTGGGGTTTAAATAGAAGGGACCCATTTTCATCCATGCCATGGAGCTAGTTCCCCCAAAAGTTGCTTACATCAAAAAAACTGAAGAACGAGCCCTGGCTGGTGTAGCTCAGTGGATTGAGCGCGGGCTGGGAACCAGAGGGTCCTGGTTCGATTCCCCGTCGGGGCACATGCCTGGGTTGGGCCGGGTCCCCGGTGGGGGCCATGTGAGAGGCAACCATACATTGCTGTTTCTCTCTCTCTCTGTCTCCGTCCTTCCCCTCTCTCAAAAATAAATAAATAAAATCTTAAAAAAAAAAAAAAAAAAAAAAAAAAACTGAAGAACGAAAAAAAGGTCTTCCAGGTCATTTGTTAAAATGCATTCAACCCCAACTGATCATCAATCTTCAGTGGAGTACAGCACTTTCTTGGTGTGACGAGTTTCTAGATTCCACGCCCTTCTAACAGCTCAGCACGCAGAAAGTAACCATACATACAGCTGGCATCTGACACAAAGACAGGCCTTCTGGGGGCACCCAAATACAGTCTTGAAAAAATCAGACAAGAACTGTTTCTTCAGAAATTGCAACTTAAAATTGCATTTTTGGTGTATCTTTTTTTATTGTGACTTTGTTAGGAACTAGATGTTCTGAACAAATAGCAAAATCTGGCTCTTGTTACCTTGTTCTGATGAAAAGTATGTTTGTTGAAGGGTGTAGAATTCATTACTTTCTATTTGTTAATATACACATATACTTCACATTAACAGAATTTTAGTGATATCTTTATAATAATTGTAATTATTTATCCTCTCAGATCATTGAATTTAAGTGAAATGTGAAATCTGTATTAACATCAAAGTCTGTCTTTTCTAAATGCAGGTTATATATATTGAATTGCAACTCTCAAGCAGAAGAATATAATTCCCATTGAAAGTCAAATAAATGAGTTAAGGTGTTCATTTTGTACATAAGACCTCATGCTTTGTAAGAGAAAATTAAGTGTGTATATATATGTATTTTTTAATAATCTATAAAAATCTACCAAAATAATTTGCCATAGAACCAAAGCTTCCATTATTCACTTTTATAGAATCAATAAGGCAGAGCCGCCTATCCCTTCTCTCATGAATCTCCATTTCTCTTCAACAAATGCACTTTGACTTGACCAAAAAAAAAAAAAGGGTTCAAACTGTAAAAGTCCAACAGTATCAAGACAATGTTTGTATCGAACAATCGATCCAGTGATGTGAAATTCAGTTTCATGTATTCAGCACACTAATGTTTACTTGAAAAAGCTAACATATCTATTAGAAAGAGCACATGTTTATGTTGAAATACTGGCTTCAGTCCTCAAATTTCTGACATTTTTAGCAAGTTTTTCAATGCTGAGTCTCACCTACTTAGGAGAAAATCTCAATCTCAAGATATAAATTTATGAGTGTGTGTGTTGTTTAGCTAACATCATTAAATAATCCATACAAGTAGATTGGCATTCAATAAGTAATCATTAAACACCAGTTCTCCTTCTTTTCTAATTGGAAAATCCTAAGTAGAAATCATAAGAAAGCTGTCTTTAACAATCCCATTATCTAGAAACACATGGAAAGTGTGGAAATCCAAGACTAAATTCGATGGCAAAGAAATTAGAGAAATGAGATGCAAATAAGTAACACTATTTGCATACCAGTTTAGTAAACCAAGTGGTTTTATTTGACAGAAGAACCATAAAGAAGTGCTACTTCAGAATGGAAGTGTGCATATAATGGAGTAGGTCGGACCTGAGACTCCGAAAAGCAGAGGAGACCCACGATCGGGGGAACACTCAAATGGGCACTAGAGGCTTCTCCCCCTGCTGCCAAGAAAAGGTAGGGGTGGGGGCAGGGAGAGCTGAGGAGGCTGCAGATTAAAAGCATCCTGCCTTCTCCCAGGCAAGGAGGAGTGATAGAGCTGAAGGCAGGGTGTTTAAGGCACCTTGCATAACAAAGGCGGCTATCAATTGTAAACAAGCCAGCAAGCAAGACTGAGACTACCAGGCAGCCAGTGCCTTTCCCAGCAGGGAGGGGCTTCGGGAGGAGACTTTGCCCCTTGCTTGGCTGGAAGTGGGGCAAAGTCAAAAGTAGCCAACAATAGCCTCCTTTGGTTGGAAAGCTGGACACTTGCACTGGTTTCTGGAGGGCATGGGATTCTGGAAGAGAGGACTTTTAAACAGGAGGAGGGGGAGAAGCTTGCTGTCTTGGCTTTTGGCTCTTGGCTCTTGGCCCTTGGCCCTTGGCCCTTGGCTCATGGCACTCTGGCTTGGGGCTCTTGGTTGCAGATGTCTGTTGGTTGCTCTGTGTCTCTGGCCCTTGCTCCTCGCATGGATGGGAGCACTGGTGGGACCTGAAGATTCCCAGCACACCCCAGATCCTGAGCGAGAGGGCTGCCACAAGAAGACGGTGACTCTGAAACCCACAAGTGCACATCCCAGAGGATGGAGATCTCTTTGCATAGCCAGTGTGAGCTCCAAAAGGACATATGAGGAAGTAGGGAACTTCTGCACATAGTTTAGGCTCGTGATCTTTTGGGGAGCAAGAGAAGTTCTCTGTCTCATGAGAGAGAAGGGCTTAAAGCAGGAGAGCTCTCAGCCTCCCCCAATTTGGAATAAACACCTGTTTCCTTCAACACAAATCTTTGGGTCACATATACATGGTGACAAATGGCCAAACCCTATGCTGCACAGCTACATAAACTCAGCAGTGTCTTAAAATCAGCACCTAACAAAATTTTGCCTTTTTCTCATTATAATTTATTTTCTTTTTTATATATAAAAAAATAATTTTTTTGTTTTTAATTATTTTGTTTTTTATGTATATATTAAAACAAAAAATTTTGTTTTAAATTATTTTGTTTTATATATATATATAAAATAAAATTTCAGGTCTGTATACTAAAAACAAACATATATGTGAATATTCTTAATATGTCACTCACATAGCTGCAACAATACAGAACTTAGAACAAATTCATTTTGTTCTGGAATTTGCAGTTAAATTTAAAATGTCTTTTTGTCTGCTTTTTATTTTTTTAACCTTATTATTTTTTCAATATTTAAAGTTAAATTCATGAATCATTCAGTTTATACCGAAGTAAAATTTTTTTTCCCACTTTGTTAGTATTCTTCTTGAGATAATATTGGACATCAAGAAGTATGATAAGCTATGAAGATGTTAAATGACATTATTTATAAAATAATTTGGTTTTCCTTTATTGTGGATCAGAATAGATGAAAGAATCCTGGACTAATCTATCATATCCGTGAGAGAAATATAGTATTTTATGAATCTTTGTTGTCTTGCATTAACCATGTGCTTAGAGATCCCAGAGCTGCTGGTGACGCTTGCAAGAGGGAATAGAACTGGGAATCTTCCTTGAATTCTCAGCCAAGCCAATCAGTATGAATCCGAAAGGGCAGCAGTGATGGGAAGAATAACCAGGAACTTTGTAGCATGACCCAGTCAGGAAAAGGAGAATTTGGGACAGCAGATCCAGTGGCAGAAGAAAAAAAGAAAAGGAAATGAAAAAGAAAAATCAAAATATAATGGATCATACAGCGTCAGCCTCTCACCTGTCCGTTTCCACTGAAACCTCTTCAGTTTACCAAATAAACCCTGTTACAGGTGCCACTCTTCAGTGAATCCTTATCTTAAAAAATCAAATGATTTTCTTTTACTAAGATTCTTAATAGCATAGATGTCTTCCTTTCCTAAGCCGCGTAAAAAAAGAAAAAGTAGGTGATAGATAATTAATTTCTTATATAATACCTCTCCCTAATTATGAATAAAAGAGACAGAATAAAAATTGACCATATAGAATTTGTTTTATGTTTTAGTTATAAAGTTCAAATGGTCTCAGAATAGAATTCTCAGCATACCATTAACATAACTTTCATTCCCCTGTGGGCTTCCAGCTAAAAATAAGCCCCAGACGGTCCCCTTATCTCTGTTCCCAGTACAAGGAAAAGACAGCTAATCTTTCAGTACAATTAAGTATAGAGAAAAGATCAAGGCTTTTTCTAAAAGAACCAGATACCTCCTGCCAGAAAAATTTATCTTTTAGGGTTATTAAGAATTGAGTTAAAGTCTAGCCCCAAATATAAGAATTAGAGAACTCTGGGTTGTCTTTGAGGAGACATAAATTAAGTGGCCTGACAAAAGCATAAAGTTGTGAAAAACAGCACTGGTCTTCCCACCATTATCTGAAATTAAGAAAAAGATAAATACAATATGTGAATCGGTGTTAAACAGCATGTGCTTCTGAAGATCAACTAGGCTCAGTGTGGGATGGTCCCAAGGCCTAAGTCAAATCGTCCTTCAACCTCGTCTTTGGTCCAATTATTACGGGAGCACTGGCTCCCAGGGTGCACCTCCGGTTGTCTGATTCTAGCAAGTTCCCAGGTGGTGAAGATGATGATGCTGGCTCTGAGTCTACATTTTCAGGGCAACCATCTTAAAGCCAAGATACTATTAAATAGGTTCAAATATTTTTTTAAAATAATTTTCAAGTTCATAGTATGTGTTACTTCCCTCATATGAGAAAGCCAAAAGACAATTTTAAGAACAACAATAACAATGACAATGGAGTAAAGATACTCTTTTTTTTTTTTAAGATTTTATTTATTTATTTTTAGAGAGAGGAGAAGGGAGGGAGAAAGAGCAATGTATGGTTGCCTCTCACATGGCCCTCACGGGGACCTGGCCCACAACACAGGCATGTGCCCTGACTGGGAATCGAACCAGGAGCACTTGGTTCCCAGCCCGTGCTCAATCCACTGAGCTACACCAGCCAGGGAGGAGTAAAGATACTCTTTATTTGGCTAGAAATCAAAGTGAAGTGTGTTGTTATTGCACCAAGGGTGATTATGTCCTGTTACTGGGTTGGCCAAAAAGTTCAGTTAGTTTTTTTCTTCATGATGGCTCTAGTAGAGCTTACTTGTCTTGAACTTCATTGGCAACAATTTTGTTAGATTGTATTGTGACAGCTGTTATATCAGCATACATTTAAAAAAACTTATCAAAATCAGTGAATTTTTGTGCATCCATTTTAATATTGAAGATGGAAGAAAATACTCAACATTTTTGGTATTCTATGTTTTATTATTTCAAGAAAGGTAAAAACACAACTAAAATGCAGAAAATAAAAAAAATTGTATAATGTACGGAGAAAGTTCTGTGATTGATGAAATGTGTCAGAAGTGGTTTAAAAAGTTTCTTGGTACTATTGACATTTTGGCCAAATAATTCTTTGCTGAGGGGCTGTCTTATGCATTGGAGGATTTTTAGCAGCACCCCTAATAGCGAACATATTCAAAATATCCAAATCAATAAAAATTAAATGGACTTTTTTGGCCAACACAATATTTTAATAGGTACTACTTTCAGAAGAAAAACAAGAGCTCTAAAAGCATAGACAAAATATTTTTATCATATAAAAATACAAGTAATATATAGAACTATTAAATTGCATAATATATTATTTCTTAGAAATTATATTGTAAATCACAATACAAATTAGCTGGGTCCTTGCTAAAAATCAGGTTTTTGGTGTGCAATTCTAGATATTAATTTCAGTCACCTCTGGGCTCCAGAAAATAATTGGTTTACTAGGCAGTTAAATGACTCCTGTGTAGAAAGCTAGCAGACTCTATTCTGGGATATGTTGCCCCCAAATAACACTGTGAGTTAGATAAAAAGGGTCAGGTTATCCGATTTTAATGTGAAAATTTGGTCAGAGAAATAATACATTTTTTAAATTTCCCAAAATGGTAAGTGTTAATTTCAGAACTCAAACTGATGTCTTTTGACTTTGAGTTCTATGCTTCTATTCACCATATCACACTATCTTAAAAATATGAGTGACTATAGTAGTCATAATATTCAAGGATATCAACAAATCCAACCAATATTGATACAGTGTTATTTGTTGATACTTTACCAATACTATTTATATTTTGGAATTTGAGATGTCACTGGTCTTCCCAAAGAGCTTACAATTAAAGGAGAGAGCATTTTAACTACATAAAGAGTATAACTGATTCTGTTTATACATGTTGAATAAAACCTCACAGGGAAACATATGGTTAAGCAGGATCTTAAGGCTAAAAGAGCTCATACTAAACTGGCATAAAATATGAACTATTTCTATCTACCCTTCTTAGAGAAAAAGTTTAACTTACATTGAATAGGTCTGGTAAAATGCAAGTGGAGAGTCCTGCATTTACTTAATCGATACATATCATTTACATTAAACTATTTTTTTAAAGCTGACAGAATTTTTAGAGTTTTCATCATTTCTGTATTTATAATTTGAAATATATTTCATCATATAAAATGTTTGGAAAATATAGTCATTTTATTTAAATATAGCATATTTTTCTCATAAAATTTGTTCCAAATTTTAGTCCATTTGATCCCTTGACTCTTAGGAAAGAGGTTGATCTACATTTAATGTCCGTGAAAAACAAACTTTCTACTTTCTTTTCAGCAGCTCAGCATTTAGTATCATGCATATTCACTCACATACTAAGACTTTGTCAAAAATTGAAACTATGAGTACAAGAGGAACACTTTCCAGCCCTCGTGAAGGATGTGGGTGGATCAAAAAGAGCTGGTAAATAATGACTAAACTCATATCCCTGCAAGCTCCCTCTGACTGGCTAATGAAAAAAAGCTGTTGAAAACGATTTTTCTCTGTTGTCAAGCCAGCACTATACATTGTGAACACTGTTTCAACTGAACTTCTTAGCAGTTTCATAAAAAAAGGCCATTAGGAATTTTTTCTGTATGCCTTAGTTTATGTGCTGCTTAATTACAATGGAACATTGAGAGTTTCCTTCTGGCTTGCTCAGTGATCTCTCTCTCTTCTTAAATTTCTATTTTCCATATGTGTTTAATATTTCAAACAATCATAGGTATTCATCACATGCAAAAATACATTATGTGCAGCCTCCAATCAATATCCATGGTTTGACACTATATGTGGATGTTGTGCTGCACGACTCTAACTTGACAAACTGAATATGCTTTAATCAATTCTGTTTTAATGAACTTTAGACCCCATTTTTTAAAATTATCATAATAAACAAATAACTCCTTTCATCTGTCCTTGTCTCTGAGAAGAGTTTACTAAATTGGTTGCATTTATCTTGTTAAAGAGGAACATTCATTCCACCCTAACCCTGGTTTAATGTTATAAAGTTTCACACTTAAGAAAGTACAAATATTTAAAATGTGTCCAATTTTTGAGCTTTTCAGTTTAAATCCTTTTGTGAGCTAAAAGAATTTTCCTTACTAAGCAATGCAGTGAATCTGTATAAAAACCTCTATGGAATGAGATGTCAGTTGATAAATCCTCTGGTTTTCTAGTTTACATGAAAGCTCTTAGTCATCAGTTTCCATTTAGCAGTAAGATTGTTACCTCTTGAGGTAGGATAAATGTCATAAATTACTAGAAAATGTTTTCTAGAATAAAGTCATAATTTTGTTTTTATCACCATTAGTCACATGGTGATTAAAACTTTTCGTTCCTACTCTTTATTAGCATTACTTGAATACCCTCTTGCTTTCATGGTCAGCATGGAGCACCTAGGATCCCCAGTGAGCACATACTTCTTCATATTATCTGCTACTGTCATATGATTTCTAGAATCTTATGCTGACTTTACTGATATTTCTCACTTAACAGCCTAAAAATCACTTTAATAGCAACTTGTATTTTAACTTGAATTAGGAAAAACATTATAACTATTTTGGCATTGTGGCCTAATTCAGCTTTTTAATTCGATATAATTCACAGAGCTATTTTATATAACAAGTGAATTATCAGAACATGTTGATTCATTTCTTCCTCTCCTGTTAGGACTAAAGGGTTAATACTTAACTAAATACCTGTAATGAAACAAAGTCAGAATGTTAAGGACCATCTCCAATTGCTTTGTTCTAAAATCGAATTCTTACAAGTTCTTTATTTTTGTAACTGTAGTAACATATACAGCTTATTCACATACAACGTCTATCAACTAAAGTGAAGGTTAAGGGATACTTATTGTTTGTATGTAATTTTTTCCCTCTAAGAGTTTTTTTTTCCTTCGTCATGATACATATTTAATATAATTTTGCAAGTTTCTACCGTTTTGTGTGAGTTCATTATAACATGAGAAATAAATTGTCTTTTTAGTTTAATAAGTTTCATTTGCTTAGGGTTTGAAAATAAAATAATATCATCCATGCTAGTGGAACTTCAGCTTATATAATCAATTCAATTTAATAAACAATTATGTTAGATCATGATACTAAATGATATAGGAACTCTCGAGGTGCCAAGAGCATGATGGTAATTTCAAGGAGTTTACAACCTTGAAAATAATTAGAAGTTCCTCACTCTAATGGTAATAATAATGAGCAACAGTAAAGATTTCTATTTTGAACAACATAGCAGTCGCCTGATACACAATCAACCGTCCCAGGGCCAGTATTCAGAAAGTCACCCTGCAAAGGGCCTTCACCGAGGAGTATGCAACTTATGCAGGCTTACACACTGTGTTGACTTTATTATAAGACGTGGACACAGCAAGAATTTATTTCCCTATCTTAAGTGCGTTTCCACTCATCTTGTTCCATACCACATTTTATATCCCCTGTACCAATTCTTTTAAACCTGGGAATCTTTGAAGAATAGTATACACCATAAGATGGAGTAGTTCAATTTTGAAAGCTAACATGCTTTATTCTCATCTTGTGGGGTTGGAAGGGGGAATAAATTATTAGAATTAAAGTTATTTTTTAAAAGGTTTTAAATTATATTAGCCTGAAGTAGTGGTTTTAAAATGTGATTCACGTATAGTCACTAAGACTCTGTCAGGAGGTCTTTGAAATCAAACTATGTTTTCAGCACTGCTATGTTAGCATTTGTCTTTTTAGATTTTGCACTGATGTTATAAAAAGTAACACAGCTTAATTGGGTAGAGATTACTGTAGGGTAAGTGATATACTACTTGGCTGCAAAATATAAGGGAACATCAAAACACTTAGGAATAAAGGAGGGGGGGAGAGGCTGCAAATAACTGTAATTAAACCAAAAAAATTAATAAAAAAAAAACACTTAAGAATGAAGACAATATTTTAGTACATTATCATAAAATTCATAATTCATAATTTATGCAAAAATCCATAATGAAAAAAATTAAAATTTAAATAAAGACCAATGCTATGCTGAGCCTCATTGAGGCCTAAGAAAAATGTTTCAAAATTTTAATATTTTAAACATTAATCATCAAGAAAAATATTAATTATTAAAAATGCATACAATATTGTATATATGTACAAAACATTAAAATATATAAAAACATACATAAAATACATAAGCACACACTTATTTTTCGTTTTGCTTTAGGCTGCAATATGGCTGAAACAGTACTGGTGATAAGATTGCTGGGTATCTTAACCTGATTCAAGGCACTGGTATAAAATTATATTAGTAATCATTGTATGCTTCACCACCAGGTACTTGTGGAAAAAAATACTTTTATTTAAAAGTGAATAACTTCTTCCCTGGTTGCTGTAGCTCAGTAGATTGAGCGTGGGCTACGAACAGAAGAGTCATCAGTTCAACTCCCAGACAGGGCACATGCCTGGGTTGCAGGCCATGTCCACAGTGGGGGCCATGTGAGAGGCAACCACATATTGATGTTTCTCTCCCTATCTCCCTCCCTTCCCCTCTCTCTAAAAATACATAAATAAAATATTTAAAAATAAAAAAGTGAATAACTTCAATGAGGCCAATTGAATCTGGATTCTTGAACACGCATGTTTTAATATCATGTGTGAGAAACTAGGAAGTATGCACAAAGCACTGCATACGGAAGTGTGACTATTGCATTCAGGGGAAAAAATGCATCACCCAGTTGTAGGCTGCACTAATAACTTTTCTCATTAAATATTATTTTTACTCGAATAGTGGCTGATCACAATATCCAAAATATTCAAAGTTGGGTATTTTTTTTCTTGTTTATGCTGTTACAATTCCCACTTTCTTTCCCTTTCCCCACCTCCACCCAGCCCCTCCCTCTCCCCACCCCAAGCCAATCCCCGTGTTGTTGTCCATGTCCATGGGTTGTGCATACATGATCTTTGGTTAATTGCTTCACCATCTTTCATCCTGTCCCCTCTGCCCTCCTTTCTGGCAGCTGGTGAGTATTTGGCAGAAGATTTCTTAAAGCTGGGTGAAGTCCACCATGTCAAAGGGACAAACAAATGACACTATCTGTTCCCAATGATACAATTTGTGCATCCACACAAATATGAAAAGTTTTGGAAAAATTTTATCTGCCACTATTTTGTAATAAATTACATCAAATTTCACTCATGGGCAAAGACAATGGGGGGCGGGGATTGAATGTGGGAGATAGGGTTGGGTAGGGCAGGGAGGAGTAATGGGGGCAAATGGGGACAACTGTAATTGAACAACAATAAAAAAATGTTACAGCAAAGACCTCAGCTTGCCCCATGAAACATAAAGGAACTGGGAGGGACTTGGCAGTTGCTCCAAATGGAAGCCATGAGACTGGTCATTTCAGAGAGGTGAGATTACCAGGGAATATGCTGTGAATTATTGATAGCTAAAAACACTGGAAGTAGCTAAAAATGAGTGCCTGAGTCCTAAAGTCTGAATGGAGAACTACATAATATACTACAGCATCAATAGAAAAAAGTTAACTTGTAAACTGTTCATCTTCATGGACACACCCACTTATTTCTTATAAAAATATTGCTCAAGGAATTCCTTCCTGAAATTCTGGTTAATAAAAAAAAAATTAAGATAGAAGGAGGAAAGAGTTCAGAGTACAAAGGATATTTTATGGTAAAGAAAAGGAAAAAAAAAGATGTAAAAGGAAAAAATTCCCAGAAGTTGTAAAACATATTTGGACTCTTCATTTACCCATCTTGAAGGCAGGGAGTATTATTTTTTTGTCAAAGTATTTAACATTCCTCAATGTGTAATAATTTCTGATGAAAGACTGGCAAATCAAAAAAGAACTACAGATTATAACTTTTCAAGGAAAAGAGGTGTTTCAAGCAATTAGCGAAATCTGCCCTGGCTGGTGAGGCTCAATGGATAGAGTGCTGGCCTGGGAACCAAAGGGTTGCCAGTTCGATTCCCAGTGAGGGCACATGGCTGGGTTAAGTCCAGGTCCCCAAAGGGGGATGAGCAAGAGACAACCACACATGGATGTTTCTCTCTCTTCCTTTATCCCTCCTTTCCCTCTCTAATAAATAAATAAATAAATAAATAAATAAATAAAACATAAAAATAAATTTTTAAAAAGAAATGAGCAAAATCTGTTTTTATTCAGTGTGAATATTTTGAAAGTAACCTTTGCAGCTGAGGAAACTGTTAGGTTTTCCAAATATAGAGAATGGTTTTTCATGAATATTTTCATGAATATGCTTTAGAATATTTCTTGCTTTTTAAGATTTGACAATTCTGCTTCATTTAAGCACTAGTTACCAAATATAATAAGATTTATGCCTGGTTATATTCCTTGGTATTTTCATGCATTCAATAAATCAGTGAACATACTGTAACTACTGTGAATAAAAGACTGCATTGGGTTTTGATGCTGTAACAGTGCAATGGACAAACATGGACCCCAAAGTTCTTGCCCCCGTTGAGGTGATAGCCAATCACTGAATAATATTTTTGTGTGACACAGTGATAATTATTATCAGAGAAGTGAAATAGAAATACCTTGAAAAATTATTTATTATAACATGTCTAAACATAAGATTTCTTTGCCAAATTGCTTTTAAAAAGTGTCTAAATTCTTACTTTTATTTATTTATTTTTTTTTACTTTTTCATTTCAGATTAGTAAAAGTTTGTGGGCCAACCGCAGGCCGTGGATCACATTTAGAATAAGACTATTCTGTGAAACATGCCTGATTTTAACAAAGACTAGGATCCTGACCATAAACTACCAATTATTGTACAGTCAAATATGTTCAGTGTACTGAATTGACAGTTAATCCAGACATTCTCAGCCTGGAAAATGTGCCTGGAAGAAATGGTAGCTGCATGAATGCTAAAAATTACATAGAATCAGAGAGAAGAGATGTATTGCCTGAGAGGTAAATGAAGGTGGAATTTTCCAAGTAGAGAAAAAACCTTGTGCATATATCTAGATGAGAAAATTGAAGGAATTTGCAAGATCAGAATAATAAAGGTTGTCACTAATCCTGTTTTGATGTTTGGATTTGTCATTAGGTCAAAGAAGAAATTTGCAGATAGGGTGGCATAATATATGGGTATTTATTGGAAATATTCGGGGTAGTAACTAGCATTTTTAGGAAAGATCATGTTTCTGTTTTGATCAATAAGATGAATGACAGCACTAGTGACTGGAATTAAAAAATTAAAAGGAACTTGTCATGGAAGGAAAACGATGATCGTATTTTTGAACAAATTGAGTTAGAATCACCTCTGGGGTATCCAAGTTGAGCTATGTAAAATTCAGTTTAAGGTATATTTATAAAACATAGGAGATGTTTAACCTACAGTCACAGCTATAAATTTTATCAACCTCAATGCATGAAGGGAATAGATAAGATTACCCATGAAAACTGCATACAGTGAAAAGAGAAAGAGGTCTGAGGGGATGTAAAGTTGGACAAAGACAATTCAAAGTATTAATACTTCCCACTTGAGAGGAATGCAATCAGTAACTAAGCTCAAGGGTTCTAGTATACAGAGAAGAAGCATCTGATAACTTTGTAAAATTGCAACTTGAGTATTTTAGCGTAAAATCCATAATCTGAAGGAGCACTGTTTCTGGAATAAACAGCAAAATTAAAATATCTTTAGTTTTGATTAAATTAGGAAGAGTAGTCTAAAAGACTGTGTTTGGATTGCCTATCTTGACATGATTTCAAAATAAAGCATCCATTTTTAAATCAATGGTTTTCAAGAAGAGAAGTTTTAATAAGTGAAGACTTGTTACTGCAGAACTCTCAAACATAGCATGCTTACATCTTACAGCAGGTAACTCCCTACACCCCTCCAGCTGTTCAGATTCTGATAAGCTAACTCCAAATGCATGCAGTAGTCTATTCATTCTTTCTTTCTGTAGTGATATTTTGAGATAGCAATTTAATTCAATGTGAATATTTATACATTAATTAATTTAACATTCTCTGCCATCAACACCAGGGATAGGAATAAAGTAATAACTCCTTGTTTAACTCATATAACTCAACAGAAAAAGAAATTATTAAAAATGGACAAAAGACCTACAAATGGATAACAGTTTGAAGAAAAGATTTTCAACATCACTAATTAATAGGGAAATGCAAATCAAACCCACAATTAGATGTTACCCCACACCTGGCTGATATCAAGAAACATGAGATAACAAAGAGGTGGTGAAGATATGGAGAAAGGGAACCCTTGGTGTGGTTATAAATGGGAGCATCCACTACAGATAACAGGGTGAAGGTTCCTCAAAAAATAAAAAATGGAACTAGCATATGATCAGAAATCTCACTTCTGGTTATATATCCAGAAGAAATGAAATCGATGTTTTAAAGAGATAAATGCACCACCATACTTATTGAAGCATTATCCACAATAGCCAAGTTTCGGCAACAACTCAGGTGTCCGTTGGTAGATAAAGAAAATGCGGTATATATATATATATATATATATATATATATATATATATATATATATATATACACACACACACACACATACACAATGGAATATTATTCAACCATAAAAATAAGGAAATCCTATATTTGATAAGATGAATAAAATTTGAAAGCATCGTGCTAAGCATAAATCAGAGAAAAGTGCTATATGATCTAAGATACATATAGAATCATAGAAAGTTTAACTCGTAGAAGCAGAAAGTACATTGGTGGTTGCCAGGGACTGGGGTTGGGGGAAATGATGATCAGAGGGTGCAAACCTATCCAGTTATAAGATGAATAAATTCTGGCGATGTTATGTTCAGTCTGATAATTATAGTTAACAATATTTGCTAAGAGAGTAGATCTTAAACGTTCTCACTCCCCACACACATATATACACAAACTGGTAACTGTATGAGGTGGTGAATGTGCTGTTAGGTGAGCTTACTGTGGTAATCCTTTTGAAATATGTACATGTATTAACATTCCTTGTCTTCAAAGAACTTTTTTTCTTTGCAATGAGCTTGTTTTATAAATAGAAAGATGCATGTATTGGAACATAACATAAATATTAAGTAGAGAAATATAATAATAATACATTTCATGGGAGTGGTAGAATAAAACTATGAATTAGAAAATCTGTTTCTAGGTGATATTCAGTTCTTCAATAGGTTTACCAACTTGAACAAGTTACTTAATATCTTGGGGTTCCAGGTTCCTTATTTCTTAAGAAGAGTGGCTGGACTTCTTACTTTTTTTTTTTTTACAAGGACCTGGTTAGAGTAAAATATATGGATTTCTAGGTTCCACTTTAGCACTATTAAATATTCTCAATGATGGATGCTCCCTAATCTTTTTTTTTTGAGGTGACACCTATACAGCCAATCCCATATTAGTCTATTATTTGACCATCATTTGGAAACATCTGGAGTAGGTGATCACTGATATTTTGCCTACTTAGAAGTCATTTGCATTATCCATAAGTTAGAAAAGAAATGCAACTTCCTAGAATTTAAAAGAGGTTATGTAATTATAGAAAATCCATCCTATCTTTTATAATTGTATTCCCTATTTTAGATATATTTTTTAAATTATATTGGTTTTTACTTAGGAATACAATGAGTAAACTAAATGGCTCATGAGGGCTGAATAGAAATAAAATAAAACCAAATAAATTGTTTTCCATTCTAATAAAAAAAGGATATTGTGGAAAAATAACCTTTAATTGAAAACTTTAATAATAATATAGCTTCTATGTCAAGCCTCTACGATTATCTCTTTCCAAAGAAAGATGGTTTCCTCTCGTAAATATTTTTATTTTTTAAGATTTTATTTATTTATTTTTAGAGAGAGGGGAAGGGAGGGAGAAAGAGAGGGAGAGAAACAGCAATGTGTGGTTGCCTCTCACATGGCCCTCACTGGGGACCTGGCCTGCAACCCAGGCATGTGCCCCAACTGGGAATCGAACCGGGACCCTTTGGTTCCCAGCCCGCGCTCAATCCACTGAGCTACACCAGCCAGGGCTCTCTCATAAGTATTTTTTATAAATTTTTATGCTTACTCTTCTAGACACCCAAATCATTCAATTCTTTATTGATGTGTAAAAACCCTATTATATACCAAGCATTGTGCTAACAATTTATTATCACTGATTCTTCCACTGAGAACACAAAGCTTTCCTAAACTCAATGCTAACAGTGAATTTGAAAAAAAAAATGTTATTTATAGACCTACAGGAAAACATGTGCCAGTAAATACAAGAGCAGGCAAAAGGAGGTTTGCAGTTGTTTCTATGGAAATACTGCAACATTAATTAATAATAGTACAAAAATAAACTGTGTTTCACATGCTCCCAATTGTTACCTGCTTTTGCCCATCCCTTTATATCGCCTGGGCAGGGCAGTATTCTAAACACAAACTTCTGAGCATTTAATTTCTTTCTAGGAGAAATTAACTCATTTGAGATTATTATCATAGGATTAGGTTTGTTACTTTTATTTCTTGGACTTGATATAGACTTTTATCAAAATATTCAAGGACATGTATGTGTGTTTGAATGTGAGTGAATGAAAATGAGAAAAAGAATTTATATCTAGCTGGCATGAGTGTGCTCTAAATCTTGTTCATAGACTATCTGAAACCATAAAAAATGCTTTTGGAATATTCAATAATCCTACAAATAATTAACATATTTTTCTCATTGAAGAAAGACGATAACTCTTTTATGACATCTAATTCAAAGCAAAGGTAGAATCAAACCAATTTATACAATATATCAATTCTCAAATGTAGCACGATGTATTAAAAATAAAAAGATTTTGGAGTGAGCAGGAAGATGCTTTCAATATTTGAATGTAAACACTTTAGATCGTTTTTCAATGATTTTTTTCATACAATGTAGGAAATAATTACAGTACCATTTTCAATAATAATAATAGTGAAAAGCTTAAGTCTGTACCATGTGCCATATGTCACGTAAAACAGTGTACATGTGTTGTCCTATTTCATCTGCACAGCAAATCTGGAGGCAGATGCTACTGTTATTTGCCAAAGAGGAAGAAATGAAGACCTTGAAAAATAAGGTAATAATTAGTATTAGGGAGATAGAACCAAATCAACCTAGATCATTTAACCATTATGCTAATTAACTTCCACCAACAGAAATGTATATTTAGTAGCAAAGGGTTATCATGGATCCTCTAATGTCTACATTTTGCCACTGAAAATTATGTCATATCATCTAGTAAACAGGTATCTGTAATCACCTTTCTCTCTTTAGGAAGAAAAATGTTCAATCAATAATAGTGACATATAGAATTAAATTGAAAGTGTCAGGGTATACTGACAAGGGGAAGTTTGAAGGAAATTGCTTTGCTTTGTTATCTGGTCTGTTCACGTTGTCTTTCGGTGGCGATTTTTATGCTATGATCGTAGTTCCGATAACAAGAGCTCTTCCAGTGGGGATACTAACTGAACAGAATTTCCAAGTTTTTTCTTTAATTTTTTTGAAGAAAATATTACAGAAAATGTAATTATGTTTTTATACACAAACAGCTAGTAAATTATTAAATAAATAATTAAGACCAAAATTTAGAAAAAATATGAGTGTACTTTTATGGTTTATCTTGGATTCAACTAAGAAACCTCCTGTGGTTGACTATGGTTTTCTGTTGCTTCCATTCTTGATTATAATTATAGATTAGTGTTATTTTACCTTCACAATCAGCACTTTAATGTGTTGTAGTTTTGGTTAATTATAAAGTAATGCATATTTCCATTAACAATCTTTTTAGATGCTTAATTTTTTTAAAGAAAAGTGCTTTTAAGTATACTCATTGTGGTTCAAATATGAATGATTCACATCTCTATTGCTAGAAAGTGCAATAATAATTTTAAAATGGCATGTTTGTATGGTGACATCTCATTGGAAAGCAGAAGCAGATACAGCAGAAAGTCCTCTCAAAAAGCCTTCATTAAAAACTGCTTGAGAATAACCTAAAAGCAAAAGCTGTTTTTAAGATTAATTGTTTTTAAAAGATTAAAGACAAACTGTTTCAAACTTATTCTAATTTAACTTATATGTTTAAATGTAGACCGCATTTCTTTCCAAACGGGTGTCAGATAACAGACTATACATGCAAATAAAGTTGGTGTAACATAATTTAAACATAATATTAGAATCACAAGAAAAATTCTAACCATGCTTAATATGATCATAACTAATGTCAAATTAAGCTTGAAAATGTAACTTCATTTTGAAAATGATACTAAGAACCATATTTTTCCAGAAACTGAGATTTTTTTCAATTAGTTTACTTATGCAGTCTATAGATCTCACAAGCAGTAACATTTTAAGTAATGATTTATATGGTACAACATTGATTTGCATAACAACTATGCAGCAATTAGAAATATTAAAAAACCTCTTTAAAAACTACAAATGTCTTTGAGTGTCATTGCCAAGTGACATTAAATAGCTATGGGTTGAGTATATCACTGCACTTGTAAGAAAAACAGCTGAGATATTTCAAGTAGGAGGATTTTACTTCTTTTTTTAAAATATTTTATTTATTTATTTTTAGAGAGAAGGGAAGGGAGGCAGAGAAACATCAATGTGTGGTTGCCTTCCATGCATTCCCCACTGAGAACCTAGCCTGCATCCCAGGTATGTGCCCCGACTGGGAATCGAACTGGCAACCCCTCAGTTTGCAGTCCCATGCTCAATCCACTGAGCTACACCAGCCAGGGCGAATTTTACTTCTTAAAAGATGCTATCTTCTTAGTTGAAAATGATATGCTGTTTCAGTAATTTTTATTTCCTTTATTTTTATTGTTGTTCAGTTACATTTGCCCCCTCCTTTTTCCCCATTGCTGTCCCCTGCTCCATCATCCCCCCACTCCCACAGTCAATCCCCCACATTGTCCACGCCCAGAGTCCTCTATTCATGTTCCTTGAATTGCCCCTTCCCTTCCTTACCCATTATCCTCCTCCCCCCTCACCTCTAGTCACTGTCAGTTTGTTCTTTATTTCCATGCTTTTGGTTCTATTTCGCTCATTTGTTTGTTTCGTTGATTAGGTTCCACTTGTAGGTGAGATAATATGGTATCTCTCTTTCATCGCCTGGCATATTTCACTAGTATAATGATCTCTAGTTCCATCCATGCTGTCAGAAAGGGTAGGAGTTCCTTCTTTATGCTTTGTAGTATTTCATTGTGTAAATGTGCCACAGTGTTTTGATCCACTCATTAACTAGTGGGCACTTGAGTTGCTTCCAGCACCTGGCTATTGTAAATAACACTGCTATGAACATTGGGGTGCATGGTAGTGTTATTTACAATTGGCGATTCAAGGTTCTTAGGATAAAGTCCCAGAAGCAAGATCACTGGATCAAAAGGCAGTTCCATCTTCAGTTTTTTGAGGAAATTCCATACTGTTTTCCACAGTGGCTTCACCAGTCTGCATTCCCATCAACAGTGTGCTAGGGTTCCCTTTCTCCAAAACCTCACCAGCACTTCTTGTTTGTTGATTTGTTTATAATGGCCATTCTGACTGGTATGAAGTGGAATCTTATTGTGGTTTTAATTTTCATCTCTCTGACGGGTAGTGATATTAAGCATTTTTCATGTGTCCCTAGGCCCTCTATATGTCCTCCTTGGAAAAGTATCTGTTCAGGCCTTTGCCCATTTTTTAATTGGATTGATTGGTTTCCTCGTGTGAACTCATGTGAGTTCTTTTATATTTTGGAGATCAATCCCTTATCCAAGGTATCATTGGCAATTATGTTTCCTATATGGTTGGTTTCATTGCAAATTTACAATATAATTTTTTCCACTTTTTTGTATTTTTCATTAACTTATCATATATTTTTCTAGTTCTTTTTACTTATTTGGGTGTTCAATTATTTTTTTACTTCAAGCTATAAAATGTGCATATTAGTATTTTCTACATTTTTTTGTTTTAATATTCTTTAATTGAAATTTTTAACTTTTTACCTAAGTCTGTATGTAAAACACTACTGAACAGCAAGTGGGGTTTTACTGCCTGCCACCCATTTGGCAAACTCTGGAGGCCAAGGTATGGTTAAAAAGGAAAGGGGTCATTTATTCACAATTTGGGAAGAATGACAGGCTTCTGCCTCAAAGCCCATCCCCTGTAAATACCCAAAGACAATAACTCTGCCACCTCATGCAGTCCTAGGCTGTGCCCAGTGTTCCTTCTCCCATTTAAAACACTCTCCTTGGAAAATGCAGGCACTTCAGCATGACCATTCAGGAGGATTTAGCTGCTTCCTGGTTGAAGTCCAGGTTCAGGTGTCTTTCGGACTCTGTGCATGTGCCAATGTCCTACACACTGTGTACTGCCCTTTTCTCCTCTCCTGACCGCCGGTCCTGCACTTCCACCCTGTTCCTCCAGCCATTGGTATACCAGTGCATCCATGTGCCTGGCCAAGGAGGACCATACAGCCCAGCACCAGTACCCACGCTGCCAGTGCTTCTCACAATGGGAGGGTCCCAGGGTTACTGGTAGACCATGCAATCTCCAGGGCTGAATGGCCCAACAGGGTGAGCATGAGGAAGGAAAAAAGGAAGAGTCTCTGTCACTCTCTGTTTAAAAACCTGGCCCAGAATTTCCCTGAATGTGGAAACATCCTGCTTTTCTAGCCAATCCCACCTACACTGGCATGTCTGTTCCTCCTCTTGCCACCGCATGACCTCCACAGTTCACACGTGCTGTGACTTTTTCGGCCCACACATATTCTGTACAAGCTTCCTGCTGCTGTGTCACAAGCTGTGCCACAAGCTGTGCCAGTTGTTTGCCCTTACCCAGGGGTATGGAAATCTATCACATGCCAGCTGTGGTTTCTGTCCCACCACCGTGGGCACGTCCTGACCACTTCCTTCTCCAGAGCCTGGGCAGGCTCTCACCACTTCGAGGTTCCCTTCTCACTCCCCAGCATTCTCATCAGATCCCCTTGTAACTGAACTTGTTTAAAAGGTTATGCAAGCAATTGACCTTTATCTTTGAAATTTCTTCCATTGCTATTATCAGGTGGGTAATAGATGTATTGGGGTGATCATTTCGTAAGTTATATAAATGTCCAATCACTATACTGTACACCTGCAAATAATATAATATTGTGTATCAACTTTAATTGAAAATATTTTTTAATTATAAAAAAAAGAAGTTTCTTTTACTGTCTTTGTGCTTAGCCTAATTTTACCAATTATCGGTTAAATATTTCCTTTATTTTTTTTAACTTTTTAATTTTTATTTTGATTTTAGGGTTAGGGGAAGGAAGGAAGAAAGAGAGGGAGAGAAACATCAATGTAAGAAAGAAACATCAATCAGCTGCCTCCTGCACATGCCGAAACTGGGGACCAAACCCTCACCTCAGGACTGGGCCCTGACTGGGAATCGAATCAGCATCCTTTCGGTTTGTGGGACAATACCAAACCAACAGAGCCACACTGGCCAGGGCTATTTCCTTATATTTTCATGTAACTAGTTATTTCCCCTGAAATAACGTGATCCACTCCAACACCAGCAAGGACTTTTCATTCACATAACTATCAGTGTGCCTGGGAATGGATCAGTCAGAACAGACACGGGCATAGGCTGTAACAGGTCCTGAAGAACCCTGCTCCTGCCATATGCTCCCAAGTCTTTCAGTTGCTGGTTAGGAGAAGGGCCAGGAGGGAGGGCTGCGGGCAGAATCCACCCTCAGGGAACTCAGGGCAGAATCTACACAGGACAGGACTGGTGCGCACTAGCCGATTATCAGCCTTGGCTGAGAGCATAGGTTCTAAGTGGATTTCTGCTTTGATCAATAATCCATTTATCCATTTTTAACAAAATGTTTCAATTACAGTTGACTTCAATGTTATATTAGTTTCAAGTCTACAGCATAGTGGTTAGACATTTATACAACTCACCAAGTGATCTCCCTAAGTCCTGCACCCACATGACCCAATGCATTGTTAACGTATTTCCTATGCTGTACTTACAGCCCCGCCTTTCTTTCTAATTAATAAAGGAGAAAGATTCAGTTCATTCTACTTTTAGTTGCTAAGGATTTTATTGTTGTTTTTCATGTGTGTATTTTTTTCTTTTTTCATTTTGTTTGCTCGTTTGTTTTCTCTATGCTCAAGCACACTTGCATATTTTTAGAGGTATTAACAATACAGAAAACATCCTGTTACAGCAAGATGATGACTGTTTCCCACAGTTGGAGACTATTGTGTCTTACACTCCTTTTAAGAAACACAAAATTAGAAAAATAATAGATATCTCTGAAACCTGTAAAGTTCCTTGGTCCTAAAGTTTGGCCCAGTCCTGAATATACCACTGAGGGAGGAAAATTTGGGTAATGAGTTAAGTAGGATTTTATTAATCTGTGTCTACCACTTAAAGGGCCATGGTTCTGTGTAAGATACTTAGTTTCCTAAGCTTTAGCTTTTATACCTAGAAAATGAGGATAATAATAATTTTAGAGTGTTGTAAATGTGTGTGTATCCATACACACTTACATTCTATATGTATTGTATGTATAAAATACAATGTTTATATACTATGTATATTATATAGTTTAAAACTTAGACTAAATAAAGGGCAATTATTAGTTTCAATGATAACGTTTACCTTTTCTAAATCAGGGTTAGGATTTAGATTAGCCCTTTAAATTTCAGTATGGGCCAAAAGATGGCATGGTGACATTTAGGTCACACTTTTTCATAGGAAATATAATATTGTACCCAGGAGCACCTTAATTTAGCCAAAAGTCTAACATCAATGTCTGAAATGATAGATAAAAAAAGAAGAAAATGCCACTACATTCAAAGAGGCCTTTCATTTAATGTCCTCCATGGACTTTCCTTAGAATCCTCAAAATAAGGCCTTACTGGAAGAGATTACAGCTTCCCTGAATAAACCTAATTAAAGTGAGAAGGCATGGCTATCAAAAGCTTCATAGACATCAATGAGCGTTAGGATACTGGTTGCTTCAAAAATTCCAGAGCATTTTCCATAATTCCTTTTGAAAAGAAAGCTCAGTCACAGCATGACTCACTTTCCTAAAAACAGCATATAGTCATGGATCATTTTATTTAGAATATCTTTTAGACATTTTAAGCACTAGAATTGAGAACACCTGGTGTGTTAGTTCCTGATACCAGCTGCAGCATAAATACCTCTGTTTGCAATATGGCTGCACTGAAAATCCAGATATTTAGTCATTTAATGATATGCATTAAGTGAAATTCTACTAAAATCATTGTTACCTATGTCCCCTACACATTAAGAAAGTTCTATTAGGATTTGATTTACATTCTTCAAAGTTTGTGTTATAACAGCAACTTTATACTGTGATACTAAAGTTCGAATATTTAACTACATACATCCTCGGAGGAGATCCCACTTTTTGAATAAAGGATGTATGAACCCACTCCCTCATTCCATCTGGAAACTACTAGATGTGGTGTGAGACGGCACAGTTGCTGCAGCTGAGCTGTGTCAAAGCAAAAACAAGAGGAGCAAGTGGAACACTAAAGTGTGTGCATAGGAAAGATTGGGACTTACTAGTTTTCAATGCTTTCTGAAACTCATATTTAAAAAAAAATTGGTTTATGTTGGCTCTAATATTCAAACTATATTGTATAGGTTTGCTTTTTCTTTTCTATTTTAGCTTGTTATACTTGCTTCAGATAATTATGTAAACAAACTTTTGTGTTTTAAATTTTTAAATTATTTGTTTTCTCTCTGGGATAGATTTTGGAAGCTGCTTTGCATTAATTTCCCTGTTATAAAATTCTTATTTTCTTCCTCTATTCCATGGTGTTGAATTGCTGGGGATTTTCTCAAATTTATAGATGTATGTGAATACTAAGGTTTTAGCATATAGCAATTGCTCATTCATTTTTATCTCAATGGAATTAATGCAGTGAACACAATAAATCCAAAAATCAGCCCTAACTCACATTCCTCCTTGTTCAGTAGAAATCTACGGTGCACACATGAGTATTCCACCTACACTCCAACCCGCTCGCACAGAACATGATCGCGACACGTCTGCCTGTTGAACGGTCCAAGCGCCTTCATGATTTTATGTTCTGCTAGAATCACATAGTCAATTTCAGGAATAACACGTTTTCAATATGAAGCTGAGTTATTTAGGGCATCGATTTTCATGGAAAGATCATTTTGAAACTTGAATGAAAACCTACTTGTTATTTTAAAAATTCTGACTAAGAATTACAGGACAGGTAATATAATACCTCAAATTTGCTTTCATATCATGCTGTATGGGGAGAACAGTAGAGGAAAATATATGTATATGTTGAAAATTATTGAGTTTAATGATGGAAGATGGATATTTGTTTTTTTTTTAATAATCTTTACTTTTATTGTGTTTAAATGCTATCATCATGAAATAAAGAACAAAGAAAAGTTTATTCAAGTAAAATGACATTTAAAAAATAACATAAATTAAAGAAAATACAGATAAAATATATCAAGAGCAATGAAAATATTTGTAAACTTTAAATGCATTAGAGGACTCTACATGCTAAATCTATGGGTTGTATTATAAGTATTTGAAGTAAGCCTAACAAAAATGTTGCAAAAATTAACACATTTAACTTATGTAATAATCTATTTATTACATCATTCAGTTGGCAAAGTACATATGCCATAAAATATAGGAAGTCTCTACAGTGTGCGTCTTGTGAGAAAGGGAGAAGATGGAGGGGATGGGTAGATATGAATTAAAATTAGAAGGACAGTGCTGTGACTTTAAAAAGTAAAACAAGAAGTTAAGATTTACTAATTTTGAAGTTAGGGAATTTGTATGACATATTAGACATATAGATCATCTTAGCTTTGGGTCTCAGAATAATTCATTACTAACTAGAGTTCAATGTAAATATGAAATTCTTAAGTATGTTTTCAGTCTTCAAGCTTTTGTAAGTGTCAATTATATATTAGTTGCCTTTGTTGATGTTATTTTAAACATGCTGCCTGATTTAGTTAAATATTTTTCTGCTCTGATGTATCCTACATGGAAAAGGGCTTTATTTAAATAAAGAGTGAGTAGTCTTTCTCTTCTTTTTTTTTCCCCAAATCTTACCCAACCCGAAACACCAGCACTGTTAAAACCATTGCATTTTTTTTCTAGCAAGCATTAGATAGCAGTTCTCTCCTAATAAATGAATAAACCATTTTAGAAGTAACATTATTTGAACAGTTTTTATTTAAGTAGGCTAATGATTTGGTGGTTTTTCTTTTTCTTTCTTTTTTTCTTCCTTTATTTCTTTCTCTTTTTAAATTTAAATTGTGTAGTTTTCTCATAGTTGAATATTTTAAAGTAATCTCTAAAGTGTGATCAAAGTTCTCCTTAAAGGGGGCCTGATTTGTTTTTGAAGCTTATTGTTTAATTCTTCTAAAGGAACCCTCAAGTCTACAGAAACCCATATGGATTTAAATCACTTTAAATAGCCACCAGAAAAGGATTCATTGTTGTGCAGGAGGCCGAGATGATCTTCCCTGGGGGGGTCTCAGCAAACAGTATTGATTCTCCTCAGCCTCAGTGATGGACTTCTGCCTCAAGGCAGAGGGTTGGACTTGATGACTTTGCAAGGTACATGTCAGCCCCATGTTTGTAAAAATACAGAAAATAGTCTTGCTCAAATAGACTTGATGAGATACACCCAGTATCTCCTATTTCTCTCCTGTTTGATTTTCTAATGAAAAACCCTAGATTCATATTTGAAATATGATATCCTTTGGTCCCACAAATTTGTACTTTATGTGGTATAACTTGTAGATTTCTGTGCTTTTAAAACATAAGGATCTAGATTCCTTGACTTAATTATTGAAAGATTTACTGAATAAAAGATATACATGTGATGTTACCAATGGGGGACTCAAATATTGGGAAAAAACTAATTTCAGGTATAGCTAACAAATTTAGCAATCAATGTATGTAAAAAACCCTTGTTTCAGGAACGGAAGGTACGACACACCTTGACTCCTGGATTATCTTCAGCAGTTCCACCTTTGTGCGTCAGGAGGTGTCAAGCAGTCAGGATGGTAACTGAGCCATTGTATTCCAGGGTGAGAGGCCCACTGCCCAAGACACAGATAAAGACTATCACCCAAGATACAGAAGAAAGAATGCAGCTTATCTGATTAACTTTTTTCCTGAATTCCAAACCCCTTATCTACACATCTCTTCTTATAGAAAGGGTCGGTTTAATCTGGAATGTAATATGGTCTGTTAGGGTACAAACCCATCATCTCCCCCTTATTCAGATCAAAGATTATCTGAATAAAATGCCTGTAAAGATTCAATCCCCGTCTCTGCTTATTGGCTCTGCTAGGTGACAGGCAGCATGAATGCCACTTTTCCAGTTTCACTACAACAGTTCCAAACTACATTCAGATTTAAAACACATTACTCAAAAAGTTTATAAATTTTGGAGCAAAACATTTTAATGTCATTCTTGCTTTCAATGGAAAATTAAAATATAATTCTAACAAATGAATTCACTATTTTTTTCTCTTTTTCTCTTTTGAAGGTGAGAGTGGTGATAACAGAGAGCTGAAGATGTTGGTACTAGGATTCTAGCATCTGCGTCATTTAGGCAGTTGTGTCAGTCAGTGCATTAGCCTCTCAGGTCACGCTGCTGTCATCAGGAATTAAAGATAGAAGAGAGTATGAATGTTTAAGTTCAAAGATGGAGCTTACCTATTTCTGTTACATCTGGAAAAAGAGCAATTCCCCAAAATTCAGGAGACCGAAACTGGGAGTTTGGAAACCCTGTCTATTAGTTGAGTTGGGACGGATCACTGGGGCCAGCCAGGTCTTCCGAACTCTGAAGTTACTGATCACTGATGCAAATTATACCTCTCTAGTAACTAATGTATTTTCTTATTGTGCATTAATATAGGTGAGAATATTCCCTCATTTAAAGGAAATTCCCTCATTTCAATGTTTGAAACATTGTAAAACACAAATATGAAAAAATTATAAATCGATGTAATAGGTATGCTCGTAACCTCCTCTAGGCCCCGCTTGAATAACTGCATTATTTTTTGAAAATTTAAATATTTAGCAATTGAAAGCACGCATAGTATTTTCAGAATAATTGGAACAGAAAATTGTCAAAAATCATTTGCTGAAGTTAGGCAATGCTCTTACCAGGGCGTCCTGAGCTCAGCGCTCGTTTCGCAGTAGCACACGTTCCTAGTGTGAAGAAGAACGAACAAAACGCAGGAGCCACATTAAAACTGATGATCTGATCTAGAAAACTCCTTTGAGTCATTTCAAGTTTGACATTCATCCAGTACTTTTTCACTTACTTTACATACATGAGCCTCCCACCATTTGTTGACTTTCAGTAAAAATGTCAACTTAACTTCAATATAAGATGGAATCTTAGGGGAAGAATCTTTTGTTTAGGAGTTTTCCTTCTTCAAATTTAAAATGTTATGAACTTTTTACATTGTATCATTATATTTGGAGAATTTGAGTATAAAAACATAGCCAAACACATGGAGTAAAAATAAATAATAGGAAGGAGCAATAAAACAATACGCTTTTTATATCTCAAAAGGTTTTTTATAAGTCTCATACTTTATTGATAATGGAAATTGATTTAGGGATTATAAATACATTTTAAAACTTTATATTGAAGTAAAATGTATGTGGAATAAAATGCTTGTAAGTATAAATCCTGATCAAATCTTTTGGCAAATCAAATTTACTACTCGTAACCAGCATATACATTAAGAACCCACCTTAGATTCCCTTACCCTCCTCCCTCACCAGCACCACTAGTCTCAATTTCTAGCATGATAAATTGTTTTTGCTTGCTTTTATACTTTGTTTCAATGAAATAATTAATCCTCTTTTGTGAAATTCATTCATATTGCTACTTGTTGTTTTAGATTATTTATTCTCATTGCTAGGTAGTATTCCATTCTACTTTAGATCACTTATATTTGTGCTTTCCGGATTTTGCTATTGTGATGAATGTTGCTATAAAGATTCTGATCAGCTCGGCTGATGTAGCTCAGTGGATTGAGTGCGGGCTGGGACCCAGAGGGTCCCGGTTTGATTCCCAGTTGGGGCACATGCCTGGGTTGCAGGCCAGGTCCCCAGTGAGGGCCATGTGAGAGGCAACCATACATTGCTCTTTCTCCCTTCCTTCTCCATTCTCCAAAAATATATAAATAAAATATTTTAAAAAAAAGATTCTGATCAATATTTTTTGGTGAATAGTTGGGCATGCGTCTGTTAGAAATATACTTGGAAGTTGAATTGCAGTGTAATAGCGTAGGTATAAGCTTAAATTTATAAGAAACTTTGAAGAAATTTTCCTGAGTGACTTGACCAACTTGCATCCCTTATATGGTGTAACTTGTCCAACATCCTTACCAATTAATGCTTGATACTTTCTAACTTTATGACTTTAACAATTCTGGTAAATGTTCAGTGGTACCACATTGTATTTTTGATGGGCATTTTTATAATGCATATGGAAGTTGAGCAACTTTTCATAAGTTTATTAGCCACTTTAATTTTACTTTTGTAAATCATCAGGTCAAGATTTTTGTTTTGTTTCTATCATCTTGTCTTTTTCTTAATGATTTATATGATGTATTTTCATAAATGAGATTTATATCCTTTGTCCATTATTTATATTGTGAAAAACTACTCACTCCTGTGTTGCTTTTTCATTCCTATAATGGAGCACTTTGAAGAACAAAAGTTCTTGTCTTTATTAAAGTCCAATTTATATACTTTTTGTTTTATGACTAGAATTTTGTGACTTATTCAAGATATATTTTCCTACTCCAAGGCTACAAAACTGATTTCTTCTAAATGTTTTATTGTTCAACTTTTTATACTTAGATCTAAAATTTCTTTGAAATACATTTTTTTAAAAAGAAACCCCTCCTTCCATGATCATCTACTTAATACACACATTCATATAAGCAAATATTCATTCCCTTAACAAAACCTTTACATTGGGCATGCATTTAATTCACTTTTTAATAAAACACACCTCTTCTTTTGGCATAGGTGTTCTTTTAATAACTGTGCAATTTACAAGGATCTAGCAGAGAAAAGAAAAATAAGCATACCCACCACAGGACTATTTTAAGGAGTATCAATAAAATATTCAACATCTTCCTACTAAATAGCACATGACATGCAAAACAACACAACACAATTGCTTAAGGTTTTCTATGTACTTTAAAATTAGTTAAAACTATTTCTCTTATGATGTCAACACTCTGTGACATGTAGAAATGTTCATAAAATGCTTTAACAAAGGGGACACTTGGAATTCTTCAAATCAACAGATATTTTCCTATTACAAAGCAAAAGCATGTTAATCCTTCCCTCAACACCTTAACAAAATTTGTAGTTTTAAAGAACTTAATGTTTTCTGTCAATTCAGACGTTAGGATACTTACTAAACATTGAAAATAAGGAAGGAGGTATATTTGGGTTAATATAGCAACAACTTTTCCCCTGAAATAAATTCCACATAATTGTGTACATGCATGTATGTGCATATATATATATATATATATATATATATATATATGCACATATGTATAACAGACATACACAAGCACACACGAACATATGTATATACATATACTTAAATATTTTTGCTATACACTCTCGATAAAAGTTTTTTAAATCACCAAATCACGTTTTTACAATTACTACCCTGTGGGAAGTGAAAAATCAGATAAAGCAATCATAACAAGAACTTATTCAAATGTATTACTGCACTTCCCATAAGAGAGAAATTAAGAACTAATTTTAGAAACATCATTCTCTTTTAGTGTCATTAGCTTTAAATTTTTTTCTTTCTTCTTTATGTCAAGAAAAGGTCAAGTAGTCCTCATTTCAAGGTAAAATAGACATTCTAAACAGTGACCGCCAGAAGTTGTGCTATTGTGCATGACTCTTATAAAGGGTCTTGTTTCTACATTTCCCTGTAGAGTAACAGAGGGAAAAAGAAAATGAGAAATTTAGAGCTATAGAGTGAAAGAGTGATTGGGACACATTATGATATATCTTTCAGTATTTTTTTTAGAAAGGATATCTTGATAAAAAAATAAATGCATAGTAAGAGTAAGAAATAAAAATATTGCTCTTTTCTTAGAAATAATTACATTTTCATATCTTCCTCTGCTGTAAAATCCCATGTTAATTTTGAATTTCACATTCCAAAGAATTCACATTGTTTTATAAAAATTATAACCCTTAATTTATCTGATATTCTATAAGTAATAGAATGGTATCTTATATTTTAAAAACTATAAATATTTATTAATATGATATTATATTTTTTATAATCCTGTGATTTCTGGAGTCTAAAAATAACAAAGAAATATTTAGTGAGATCACAGAAGGTAGAATGGCAATGATTTCTAATCTAATTTCTTCATTTTCATGATTAAGAAAATCAATTTAATTGCCCTGGCTGGTGTAGCTCAATGGATTGAGCACAGGCTGGGAACCAAAGGGTCGCCAGTTTGATTCCCAGTCAGGGCACATGCCTGGGTTGCAGGCCAGGTCCCCAGTGAGGGCCATGTGAGGAGCAAGCATACATTGCTGTTTCTCTCCTTCTCTGTCTCCCTCCCTTCCCCTCTCTCTAAAAATAAATAAAAATCTTTAATAAGAAAAAAAGAAAATCAATTTAAAAGGTATGTAGTTTTCCCAAGATTGTACAGGGCCATCAAAGGTCATAATCAGCTACTCACCAGATCAACTTGCGTCCCTAGTATCCTCTGTAAGATATAACACACTAGACATTCAATCTAAGTTATGACTGTGTTACTCCCCATCATGACCAGCATAGCACTTAATATTGAAAAGACTCTTAGTATATATTTACATTAATGATCTCATTTGTGACATTAATGAATATAAATGGATATCCTTGAATTGGAGTTAGCTTTTATCAGATCAGAAACTTAATTTGTAAAGCCATGTCTAAAGAAAAATATACATAATTATTGATGTATACTTGGAACAAATGTGTTTATTTTGAAAGAGAAAATTTAATCACAAGACATCAAATTTTTAAAAGGCACCTGTTAGCTTTCTATTGCTACTGTGACAAATTATCACAAATTCGGTGTCTTAAAACAATGCAAATTCATTTTCTTACAGTTCTGGAGGCCAGAAGTGTTGGCAGGGCCTTGATCCCTCTGAAAGCTCTAGAGGAAAATTTGTTCCTCTAACTTTTTCAGCTTCTCAAATTGCATTCTTCAATCCCTTTATATGGCCCTTCTCTTTATCCTCAAAGTCAGCAGCAGAGTGACTTGCTGGAGTCATTCATTGCCTTCTGTTTTCCTTTCAAACCTCACCTGCCTCTCATCTCAGTACACTCATGGCTGCATTTGTTTCACCGCGGAATCCAGGCTGGTGTCCTGATCGGAAAATCCTTAATTTACAATCTGCAAAGTCTTTTTTGACATATAAGGTGATAGTCCTGGGTCCCAGGAATTTGGACCCAGATATTTTTCAGGTCCATTATTCAGTGCCGGGGTCCGGCCCCAGCCAAGGTCCAGGGGTCCTACAGGTGAGCGAAGGGGGGCGGAGTTGGCGAATGAAGAACGACACGCGATGGTGTAGTTTCTAGCTCGTTGGCCAGATGCTTCTCTTATCCTTCTCTGCGTCTGGCTTCAGAGTCCTTTATTTATATAATTTTTGCAAGCTCACGTGGTACGGGGGGGTTACAGTAGGAGTAGTTTTCTCATAATGCATTTGCTTTTGCAAGAGTTCCGGAGAAGCATGACACATACATGAGATAAAACAACTGGACAATACAGCTAAACTTTGTTTTGCAAGCTCCTAGCTCTAAACTTGTTGCTGGATCAGCAAAGCGTCTGACCACAAGTCAGGTGTGAGGACTGTCATGAGCCTGTTAAACTTTTGTGGTTATGTGGTTAACGGCTGTCTCTTACTGCTCAGGATATTTTTCTGTTTAATAATTTTTGTTAGCTTATTGTGTAGAAAACTCTTTTCTATTAATCCACCTAATATCCTCTAATATTAACCTATCTAGATCCTTTATGATAAATGCCCGTGTAGGGCAATGGGGGGTCTGTAGGCCTAGGGGTCATGGTAAAGGGAAAACGATAGAGAGCTGACCAAGCTAACCTTTCAAATCTATTTCTAGTCCCTGAGACTTGGATTCTGTCTAACGTGGTGAAAGCAGAAGAGGGTGTGGGTGTTAGGTCAAGGAACCTTTTCTATCCCTATTTCTGATGACTTATACTAATTAGGGGGGCATTCAGGAGTGAGGGTACTTTCTACTTGACTAGCATTTTCTCTGTAATTTTCCAAGAACTCTATCTTTTAGTGGAATTGCCATCTGTCCTATTCCCACATACACTCATACCGACCCCAAACAAAGGAGGCAATAGGAAGATAAAACAGAGAAATGCACGGTGCTTTTTCCTGCTGGTTCTACTGTGTAGGTGACCGGTGCCCTCCGGGACTTTGTAATACCACAGTGGGGTGAATTTGGCTCCCAGCAATTCAGTACACCACAAGGAGACAAATTAAAATCATCACAAAATTTTAATAAATGCCACAGTATTTACAAAAATTATCTTCCTTTTCCACTATTAAAATATAATCCCCTGAATTTTTGATATTATGCTCTTTGTTTAATTCTTTATATAACAACTTAGTCTTTCCTCTTGCACAGTTACTCAAAACATAATTTTATTATCGTTATTACCAACAGCTGAGGTGCCTAAAACATGTAATATCACACTCAGACATATGCACTATTTTTAAGTATGGGTCCAGGTTTGTGCCTTAGGAATATCCGATGTTCCTTCAAAAATCATGGAGCATTTATACTTATATACCATGCAGAAAGGAGCTTCTGTATTGACTAGGTATTGATAAGAACCAAATTTTACATAATTAACGTGGGGAACTATTTTGCACAATCAAGTTCTGGCTCCGTTCAGCTCTCCTCTACCCCTCCCACACTTCCTGTGCCAGGGACCGCAGGTCATATGCATACCACAGCTCTGCCCATCCCTTTGTGACATGACACAATGCTATGTTGTCAATGTATGGGTAGCAGTATAAGTGTTTCTAGACCTTCTTCCTACATCGGGCCGTTAACAATAACTTAGCCATATATTTGTTTAAAAATGTGATCCACATAACTATATCTTTTAAATTCAAACTAAATAAATTTTAAAATCAATTTTCTTTTGGCTGGATCCAAAAAAATTCATAGCGCAATCAGCACTGCCATGAGACAGGGGGAAGTAAAAATAAGGAGAGAGTCAGAGTGGAAAGAAACAGCGATTTTAAATGGTTACAGTTAAAATACCTCACTTCACCGACATTTACAAAAACACATGGCCTTGCCAGGGTTCCTTCCTGGGCCTTGGATAAGGCCATGGAATGAGAAGCCCGAAAGCCCAGCTTTTCTGCGTTATAGAAATTCTGCCTCCAGTACCTGTGGGAACATCTTTCCGCATATTATTAACAGTTGATAATAAATACAGCTTAAGGAACGTACATGAAAACATTCCTAAATGGTGCGTTTTGAAGTCCTCATTATTTTCTATCAAACTCTGTGAACATCTGTGATCTTATTTATCATTACCACATTTGTGAACTCCACTAATCTCAACTGCTATCCGCCTTTTGATTATTTTATGATCCATACAAGTGCATTTAGCTAGCCTCATTAAGTTAAAATAACTAGGAAGAAAGGTCTCCTTGAATTAGTGAGTTGTATGAACTATAGAATCTTTCTTAAAGAAGTACGAATTTAGTGACTTTAAGTAGCTGCAATAGCAAAAAAACAGCTTAAGAAAACACTCTTGCACAGAACTCTTATTGGAATACTTTATACCAAACGGTTAGAATATTTAAAAAGAGCATATTGGTGCTCTGTGTTTTAGGCATTTACAAATAAATTAAATTACAGATCATTCTATATTCATTAGATTGTTCATTTCCCTTAAAATACTTCATATCACTATTGAAATTTGACTAATCTGGACAAAAAAAAAATCATGAACTTGAAAAACTTTATTCAAGGTTCTATCCTTCCCAAAGACCACTGATTTTGCTTTACACTTGAACTAATGCAAACTCTGAAACACTAAGAGACCTCCTTAATAGGTTCATCTGAGAATCTGTTGCGGCAAAGAAAATCATTCCGTTTAGTAACTTAATAACACCACTAGCTTACCCCACTCCACTCACAACCAGTTTGTCTAACTGTGTTGTTTTACTGTTTAAATTTTGTACTTGGAATATTCTCCTTATTTCAAGGGTCTTTTAAAATAAAGTCTCTCTTTTCCTGCTTGTATTTGCTTTATATTTGATGGCTTGTTAAGTTTCCCATTAACTTTTTAAAATCCAAGTTACATGTAGTCCATAAGACCTCAAATTAAATATTAGTCATTTTAAAATTAATAAGATTTTATTTTCCTTATATCTTGAAATCCTTGCTTACTTATCTTATTGAGGTACAGTCACCATAACATAAAATTTTCTATTTCTCTATTTTAGATGGTGCAATTAATTGGTTTTTAGAATATTCACAATATTGTGCACCTGCCAACACTATCTAATTCTACAGTATTTTTATCTTTTACAAAATAGACCCCACACTCATTACCCAGTCATTCTACATTATTTCCTTTCTTCCAGTACCTAGATCCACTAATCCACTTTCTGTCTATATGTGTTTGACTATTCTAAATATTTTATATAAATGGAATCATTTAATATGCAGCCATTTTGGCTTATTTTATTTAGCATAATATTTTCAAGATGTATCATGTTATAACATGTATCAGTATCAGTTCTTTATATGGCTGAATAATATTTAATTTTTACATATGCCACATATTATTTATCCATTCATTAGTTGATAGATTGGGTTGTTTATATCTTTTATGTACTGTGGATATGACTGATAAGAGCATTAATGTATAATTTCAGTTCTCTTGGGTTAAAGCATGGGAGTGAAAATGCTGGGTCACAGGACAACTCTATGTTTAACTTTTTAAAAACAGCCAAACTGTTTCCCACAGCCATTGAACCATCTTCCTGTTCTACTGCCAATGTATGAGGATTAAAATTTCTCCACATCTTTGCTAACACATGACATTTTTTGTTTTGCTTTTGTCTTGTTTATTACAAAATTATTATAGCTATCTTAGTGGGTGTGAAATAAAACCTCGTCATGGTTTTGATTTGCATTTTATTCATGAGTAATGATGTTGAACATAATGTTTTTGTATTTATTGGCCACTGCTATATCATCTTTAGAAAAATGTCTACTTAAATCCTTTGCCTGTTTTTTATTGTGTTGTCAATTATTCAGTAGAAAGTGTTCTTCTATATATTCTGGTTACTAGACTTTATTAGATATATAAATTCCAAATATTTTCCCATTTTATAGTTTGTTTTTTAATAAGAAATAGCTTTCTTTTAATTTTTGAAAGATTTTATTTACTTATTTTTGGAGAAAGGGGAAAGGAGGGAGAAAGAGAGAGAAACATCGATATGTGGTTGCCTCTCATTTCCCCACAATAGGGGACCTGGCTGGCAAACCAGGCATGTGCTCTGACTGGGAATTGAACTGGAGACCTTTTGGTTCACACATTAGCACTCAATCCACTTAGCCACACCAGTCAAGGCTATATTTTGGTTTTAACTTTGTTAGTAACGTACATTGATGTATATTTAAAAAAAAATAAAGTCCGAGTTATCTTTTTTGTTGTTGTTGCTTATGCTTTTGGTATTGTATCTAAAATCCCACTACTAAATCCAAAGTTATGAAGATTTACTGTATCCAACTTCATACGTTTGTATGTGTAACCACATTTATTTGCAGTTTTCCTAATACTCTATGAATGGCTGTGATACTCTGTCAAAAATCAATGCACCAAAAATATATACATTTATTTCTAGACTCTCAAGTATATTCTATTATTCTATATAACTATGCTTATGCCAGTATTACATTATTTTGGATAATGTAGATTTGCAGAAGTTTTGAAATTGAGAAGAGTGGGTCCTCCAACTTAGCTCTTTTACAAGCTTGCTTTAACTATCCTAAGTCTCTTGCAATGTCATATAATTTTAAGATTAGTTTATTCATTTCTTCAAAAAAAGGCAGATAGGATTTTCATAGGGGTTACATTGTGGAGTATTATACTCTTAAAATATTAAATCTTTGAATACATAAACATGGTAGATATTTCTGTTCTTTTAGCTCACCTTTAATTTCCGTCAATAACTGCTAGTAGTTTTTAGTGTACTAATTGTATACCTCCTTGGTTAAGTGTATTCCAAATTAGTTTCCTTGTGTGTGTGTATACCCTAAGTGGGGATCGCTCTCACAACCCAGGCATATCAGGGTGAAACTCCAACCAACTGAGATATTGAGCTAGGGAAAGTTTACTCTTTTTGATACTATTGTAAGTGGAATTATTTTCTTAATTTTATTTCCAGTGCCTTTTTGCTAGTGTATATAAAAAAACAAACAAAAATGATTTTTGTATGTTAATCCTAGACATAAAACTTTGCTGAATTGGTTTATGTGTTGTAATAGTTATACAGACTTGGAAGAAAGAAAAAAATGTCTTTGTTCACAGATGACATAATTATCTATGGAGAATATCTAGTGAAATAGCCAAAAATCTTCTGCAAATAATAAGTGATTATAACAACGTAGCGGGATATAAAGTGAACATACAAAATCCAATTTGTTTTCTTATATGCTAGCAATTAAAGAGTGGAATTTGAAATGCAAAAATACAACCATTTAGATTAACACTCACTAATATAAAATACTGATGTATAAACCTAAAAAAATATTTATAGGATCTATATGAGTAAAACTAAAAACTAAATAAATAGTGATATTTTTCATCTTTATGAATAGGAAGATTCCATACTGTCAAGATGTTGGTTTTTCCCAATTTGATCTACAGATTCAATACAGTCCCCCAAGTAGCAAAATTTTATTTTGTGGATATCTTTAAATTGATTCTACAGTTTATGTGAAGAGTTAAAAGACCAGAAGAACTAACACAATATTAAAAAAGAAAAAACACGTTGGAAGACTGACTCTACTCCAGGTCAAGATTTATACATCTCCAGTAATCAAGACAGTGTGGTACTGGCAAAATAATAGACAAATAGACTAGTGGACTAGAATTGGGAGCCAAGAAATAGGCTTTCATAAATATAACAAACTGGTCTTTTTAATTTTTTTTATTTTTAAATATTTTATTTATTTATTTTTAGAGAGGTGGGAAGGGAGGGAGAAAGGGAGAGAAACATCAATGTGTGGTTACCTCTCATGTTGCCCCTATTGGGGCTCTGGCCTGAAACCTAGGCATGTGCCCTGACTGGGAATTGAACCAGTGACCCTTTCATTCACAGGCTGGCACTCAAATCGCTGAGCCACACCAGCCAGGGCACAAACTGGTCTTTGACAAAGGCAATACAATTAAGTAAGGATAGTATTCTGAACAAATGGTGCTGGAACAATTGGATATTCACAAAAATATAACTAGACACAGACTTTACAGCCTTCACAAAAATTTATCTCAAAATGGATCATGAACCTAAATGGAAAATGAAAAATTATAAACTTCAAAAGGTTACCATACAAGAAAGCCTGGATGGCCTTGGGTATGGCAATGATTTTTTAGAGACAATGAATGCTAAATTCATGAAAGAAATAATTGATAATCTGGACTTTATTAATATTAAAAACTTTTGTCATTCAAAAGACAATGTCGGTAAAACCGAAGATAAGACATATACTGAGACAAAACATTTTCAAAAGACACATCTCATAAAGTACTATTATCCAAAATACCCAGAGAATTCTTAAAACCCAACATTATCTCTATTGAAGGTACGAGCCAACATCCTTAACAGACACTCCATCAAAGAAGACAGACAGATGGTAAAGAAGCATGTGAGACGATGCTCCACATTGTGTGTCGTTGTGAGGATACAAATTAAAATGACAGTAAGATACTACTACACACGTATTCAAATTGCCAAAATCAGGAATTCTGATGACACCAAATGTTGTCAGAAACCCCCTTCATTTCTAGGTGATCATAAAACCTTGCAGACATTTTGGAAGATAGTTTGGCATTTTCTTACAAACTAAACATACTTCTACTATAATATCCAACAGTCATGCTCCTTGGTATTTACCAAAATAAGTTAAACACTTATACCCATACAAAAACCTGTACATGGTTGTTTACTGAAGCTTTATTCACAACTGCCAAAACTTGGAAACAATCAAGATGCCCTTCAATAGATGAATACTTAAATAAACTGCACTACAGACAATGGAATATTACTCATTCATTGTCAAAAAGAATTAAGGTATGAAGCCATGAAAACATATGCAGGAAATGAAATGTATATTACCAAGTAAAGGAAGCCAATCTAGAAAGGCTACATACTATATAATGCCATATATATGACTTTCTGAACAAGGCAAAATCATAGAGACAGGAAAAGGATCAGTGGTTTCCAGGGTTTGAAGTGAGGTGGAAGAGATAAATAGGCAGAGTATAGAAGTTTTTTAGGGCAGTGCAATTACTATGTATGATATTATAATGAATATATATCATTATACATTTTTCCAACCCATGGAATGTATAATAACAGTCATGAACCTTAAGGTAAACTATGGGCTTTGGGTAGTTATGGCTTGTCAACATGGGTTTATTGCTTTAAAAAAATACACCATTCTGGTGTGTGATGTTGACAATGGAAGAAGATGCACATATGTGGAGGGAGTAGCAGGTTTCTGGTATAGCAAATATGGCTGTACTTTTCGTTCAATTTTATTGTAACTTAAAACTGCTATAAAAAATAACCTCATCTGGCTGGTGTGGCTCAGTGGAATAACGGCCGGCCTCTGAACCAAAGGATCACCAGGTCCATTCCCAGTCAGGGAACGGGCCTGAGTTTCAGGCCAGGGCCCCAGTAGGGGGCATGCAAGAGGCAACCACGCATTGATGTTTCTCTCCCTTTCTCCCTCCCTTCCTCTCTTTCTAAAAATAAAAATAATACTAATGATATCTTTAAAAAATTTAAAATTAAACAAGTAAAACAAACAAATGAAAGACAGAATATACAAGAACTCTTGAACAACTGCAAAAAGTATAATAAACATGTAATTGAAATGAAAAAATGAACTAGGCAATATTTGAAACAATTGTGATTCAGAATTTCTACAACTCAATACCAAGACACTAAGCATTTTTGACAGAATAGAAAATTTTACCACTGATAATGAATTTTTAAATGCATTTCAAATAAGTAAAAATCATGATAGGCAATGTGGTAGTAACTTTTAGAAAACTTACCCTTTTTTATTTTGTTTATAAGGCTGCATAAAAGAGTTACACAATTTAAATATGTTGTGGGAAAATAACTTGAATGAATTAATTAGAAGGCAAAATAATTATTCTACCAGATGAATAGGATATTAATTATTAAAATTTTCAAAAGATTAAGAACTTCACTTTTTCCACTCTCTTTTTTGAAATTACAAGATGGTAAGCTTAAGTGATAGCAGTGTGCTTGTACAACCATCATTGTTCACCTAGCTCTTTTTTCCTCTCTATTAATTATTTCAAGTCACAATTACCCAGTAATAACAAAGACAGCCATGACAATAATTTATTAGGTGAACTAAGTATAACTTAGTGTTACTACTTTAAAAATTTCTCAGTTCACTTCATTTCCTAATGAAGAAATCTGAGCATCTATTGACATAATGGATTTACAAAGTGTTTAATGCTGTTATCTAATATACAGGGTCTGGCAGAAGTAACGCTTGCTTGAGTGTGGTTGGTAGGGCGATATTATGGGTGTAATAATTTATAGTTTCAATTTGAATATTTCACCTAAAATGTCATAGGGTGTGCTTGAGTGTGATATTGTTATGTTATGTAAAAAGGGGCTTTATTTGTGCCATAGCCTGTATATTCTATTATCCATAAAAGTTGACTGATTTTTGTGGCAGTAAAATTTGACGTATGTTTCACATTGTCTTGTTAGACATGTGTGCCTTAATTGTACCCATATTCAGATAGAATTAAGAAATGCTAATGATGTGTCAGAAATGACAACATGAGATATTCTCTTGGTCTCTCCCATTGAAATTTTAACAATTAGAGCAACTATACATCAACAAAAACTCCCTGCTCAATGTACAAACCTGCCAGAGAGATCCATGCATTGAAACATATAAAGTGGGAGCAAACTGGGGAGGCGAGAAGGGAGAAAAGCTGAGACAAGCCAAGAATGCAGCTTCAAGCTGGGAGCTTATGGCGAGGCTCAGACTGGAGAGGGTAGAAATCAGATTGTGTCTGGTGCTCCCTTCAACCTGGAGAAGCAAAGAGATTCAGTGGACATCCCTGCACGAGTGGGCAACAGGGGCTGCATCTGAGCCCAGCAACCTAGGCAAGGACACAGCACCTTGTGGTCGCAGTTGTTGAGTAGTCGGCATTCCAGACAAAGCCATGGATCCTGGCCTCCACATAACCTCCAAGAGCTCACCTCTCTTCACACTGTATGTTTGGCAGTGGACCACAAAAGAATTAGTGATATCAAAGATAGAAATCTAGAAACTATGCAGAATGAAGAAGGGAGAGACTTGAGCATAAAAAAATGAGAGAACTGCATGAGAACTCTCTGACTCCATCAGAAAGAGCAATATAAGCGTAATAGGCATAGGTGGAGAAGGAGAAGGGAATGGAGAACCTATTCAAACAAATACTTGATGAGAACTTCCCAAACTGATGCAAAGACCTAGGTCCTCAAATCTGAGAAGCAAACTGAACACCTAATGACATGAATCCAAAAAGGTCTTTTCCAAGGCACATTATATTAAAACTATCAAAAAAATAATGACAAAAAATTCTCAAGGCAGCCAGGGGAAAGAAGAAGGTAACCTATAAAGGAAAGCCCATAATGTTTTGGATTTTTCTGTAGATACTGTACATACTAGAACATTGCAGAACCAAATATTCAAACTGCTAAAAGAGAACGATTAACAATCAAGAAAAAAATATATCCAGGAAAGCTATCCTTTAGATATGAAAGAGAAATAAAAACTTTTCCAGACATATAAAAGCTGAAGGAATGTGTCACCGGAAGACCTCCATTTCAGGAAATGCTAACAGGAGTTATTCTACCTGAAATAAAGAACAAAAGGTCACAAAACTGTGAGTAAGATCACCAACAAACTTACATCTTAAATAGGAATAATTTGTGACAATAGAAATATAAAAAATGGTGGGACTAAAGGTCTGAATTTGCAAAGAAGAATGGAGATCAAATTCATATATGCATATATATAAAACATTTACCTATAAACTTAATGGTAACCACACTCATACACACAAACACAACATTGAGACACACAGCTTTAAAAATGAGACAATGGAGAAAAGATTTATGAAGCACCACCAAACAAAAACAACAGACAGAAACACAAAGGAAAAGAACCAGTGGAGGCATGGAACTACCAGAAAACAGGGGACAAAATGGCTATAGAAGATCCTCACACATCAATAATTACCCTAAATCTAAATGGACTGAATTCAATGATAAAGAGGCACAGAGCAACAGATTGGATCAAGACACAAAACCAAACAATACGCTGCTTTCAAAAGACACATCTAAGGTGCAAAGACAAACTTAGACTCAAAGTGAAAAGGTGGAAAACGACTCTACAAGCAAATAGCATCTGCAGAAAAGCAGGTGTAGCCAAACAAAATATTTATTTGTATCTGACAAAATAATTTTCAAAATAACAAAGGTAATAAGAGACAAAGATGGACATTTTATAATAATAAAGGAATCACTACATCAAAAGGACATAACAATTATTAATATATATGCACCTAATCAAGGAACACAAAAACATATAAAACAAATACTAACAGAACTAAAGAGAGAAACAGAGAAAAACACAATCATATTTGGGGGCCTTAATACTCCATTGATAGCTCTAGGTAGATCATCCAAACAGAAAATCAGTGAAGAAATATAGGCCTTAAATGACACATTGAAACAGACATAATTGACAATACAGAGCCTTTCTTTCCAGAACATCAGATTATGCATTATTCACCAGTGCACATGGGACATTGTCAAGGAACACATTCAAGAAAATTGAAATCATAACAAGCGTATTTTGTGACCACAATCCTTTGAAATTAGAAATCGACTACAAAAAGGATGTAAAGAAGTCCACAAATATATGGGTATTAAACAACATGCTATTAAAAAATGACTGGGTCAAAGAAGAAATAATAGTTGAGATAAAAAAATGTAGAGACAAGTGAGTATGACAATATGACATATCAAAACTTCTGGGATGTGTGAAAGCAGTAATAAGAGGGAAGTTTAT
>PVJI01001053.1:81739-204352 GCA_004026765.1 Micronycteris hirsuta
AAAAAAAAAAAAAAAAAAAAAGAATAAAAGCAACCCAAAGTCAGTAGAAAAATAAAGAAATAATTAAAAAAAGAATTAAATGGAATAGGGAACAAAAAGATGATACAAAAAATTAATAAAACAAAGAGCTAGTTCTTTGGAAAGATTAATAAAATTGACAAAACCTTGACTAAACTCACTGAAGAAAAAAGAGAAAAGACTCATCTACACAAAATTAGAAATGAAAGAGGAGCAGTTACCATAGACATCACAGATATACAAAGATAATACTAGAATACTATGAAAGACTATATGCTACAAAATCAACAACCTAGAAGAAATGGACAAGCTTTAAGAAATACACAGCTTTTCTAGACTAAATCATTAAGCACTAGAAAATCTAACTAGACTAATCAGGAGTGAAGAAATTGAAACAACCATCAAAAAACTCCCCAAAAATGAAAGTCCAGGACCACTTGGGTTCCCTATGAACTCTACCAAACATCCAAAGAATTTTGATACCTATCCTTCTCAAACTCTTTCAAAAAATTAAAGAGGCAGTACTTCCTAATGCATTTTAAGAAGCCAACATAACCCTGATACCAAAACCTGGAAAGGATGAGACACACACAAACACTACAGACCAATACCTCTGATGAACACAGATGCAAAAATACTAAACAAAATACTAGCAAATTGAATACAACAATACATTAAGAAATAACACATTGTAATCACATAAGGTTCATTCTAAGGACACAAACATGGTTCAAAATATGCAAATTGATCAATGTATAAAACAAAGGATAACAATTACATGATCTTATAAATAGATGCAAAAAAACAAGATGCAAATTCCACTTATTGTAAATCACCCATCATGAAATAGGCAAATGCTTTGAAAGAATTTTCAGAAAAAAATCACTGAAGCTGAACACAGCCTCTCACAACAATGCCAGTTGGTACACTGATATAGATGGGTTCCTAGAACACTCATCTATCTGAGTAAGCCTGAACTACAAGGGGCTCACCATCCAGAAGATAATTCTATTTTGAGGATCACCTCCCCTCCCCCCGCCCTTGTAGAAAACTCCTGAAGACTCCACCAAAAACCTATTAGAAACAATAAACAAATACAGTAAATTTGCAGGATAAAAAAAAAATCAATTCACAAAAATCCACTGCTTTCCTATATAGTAACAATGAAACTTCAGAAAATTAAATGAAATTATTCGTTTTGCAATTGCAGCCAAAAGAATAAAATACCTAGGAATAAATGATGTGAAGGACCTGTATACTGAAAACTACAAAGCATTATTAAATGCGATTGAAAAAGATACAATGAAATGCAAAGATATTTAAGATATCTGGTGTTCATGGATTGGAAGAATCTACATAGTTAAAATAGTCATATTACCCAAAGCAACATACAGGTTTAATGCATTCCCTATCAAAATCCAATGACATTTAAAAAAAAATAGAATAAAAAAAAGTATCAGGTTTGTATGGAACCACAGAAGACCCCAAATACCCAAACCAATTCTGAGGAAAGTGAATGAAGTCAGAAGTATCACTCTACCTGACTTCAAATTACATTACAGAGCTATGATCACCAGAAAGACATAGTATTGACAGAAAAACAAACACACAGAAAAAGGAACAAAATTGAGAGCCCAGAAATAAAACTGCATGTATATGGGCACCTATATATGTTTTTGGACAAAGGACCAAAAACATTCAATGGAGTATTCAATAAATGGTGTTGAAATAATTGAAAATCCACACTCAAAAGGATGAAACTAGATTAAAGTTTGCCCCATGTACAAAGATTAATTCAAAATGAATAAAAAACCTAAATATAAGATCTAAAACAATAAATTACATAGCAGTTAACATAGGTACTCAACTTATGGCCCTTGGTCTTAGAGAACACTTTATGAATTTGACCCCAAAGGCAAGGGAAATAAAGGCAAAAATAAATGAATGAGTCTATATCAAATTAAAAACAAACAAACAAACAAACAAAAACCCTTTTGTACAGCAAAAAAATCACCAGCAATACAGAAAGGGAATCAACCAAGTGAGATATATTTGCAAACAACAGCTTTGACAAAGGGTTGAAATCCAAAATATATAAAGAACTCATAAGAGGGCCTGGCTGGTGTGGCTCCATTGGTTGGACACCATCCTGCAAAACTAAAGGTTGCCTGGTTTGATTCCCAGTCAGGGCACATGCCTGGGTTGTGTGTTTTGTACCCAGTCGGTTGTGTGCAAGAAACAACTGATCAACGCCTCTTCCTCTCATCATGTTTCTGTCCCTCTCTTTCTCCCTCCCTTCCCCTCTCTCTAGAATCAATAATAGAAAAAAAAATTAAAAAGAAATAAAATTTGGACAGAGGACATAAACAGATGCACAAATAGCCAAGAGATATATGAAAAGATGTTTAACTTCACTAGCTATTAAGGAAATGCAAATCAAAACTCCAAAGGGATACCACATCACACCTTTTAGAATGGCTATCATCAACAAGATAGGTAATAACAAGTGCTGGAGAGGTTATAGAGGGAAAAGAACTTTCATTCATACCATCTCTATTGGGTCATTTCTTCAAGCAGAAAACAATGAATACTTTCTGACTAAATCTGTTCTTCTACATTTGTTCAAATGTATCTGAAGTGAATCATGTATTGACACTTTGGTGAAGATTTTATAATAGGGCATTGATTTCCTTGTTGCGATTCTTGATTTTCCAGTAAAATTGAACTCAGTGTTTAACCTCATCAGAACACAATTATGCTTTTTGTTGCTCTATTCAATGTCTCATATTATTTCACGAACCATTTGTAAAGAAATATAATCCTTATATTTAGCTACAGAATGCAATTTGAAAGGTGACATATTTAGATTGTTTCAGACTTAAACATCGATTCTAAGTATGTCAAAGGTAATCTATCTTTCAAATGAAAATGTAAATTTAACTAACTGGGTATCGATCTTTAAGTTTATTAAATGGCCTTAGTAGCGTTTTTAAGAATTGCTTACCTGGGTCACAGATTAGTTACACACACACACACTCCACCTCATACTCTTGTTTTGCTAGGATAGATGTATACAGCTTTAAACAACTGATTTGATTAGACAAAAAACCTATTATTGCTACTACATGATTTCATTACTGCTGTGGAATATTCTTTTAGATTTACTCAGACCTATCATTCCTTTGGTTAAGATCAGATCTCTTCCTAACGTGGGAGATTTGATAGATTACTCCTCGCACTGAATCCTCAGTAATGATATTCAACATAGATCGGACCCTCTTGGTAGAAAGACGACTGTCCGAATGACTAGCACAGTAATCTCAGATACTGAGTATATCTCAGGCCCTTGAACTTGTCTGTTCAAAATATGTCTGATTTAGTGAAAAGCTCTTCATGGACTTTGGAAACCTTAGTCACAGTAGTTTGGCTTCTTTGGCTGTGGATTAAAAACTATCCATTTTATTTTGCAAATATGGATAGTATTTACCATATACAATTTACTATAAATGGGCCAAAAAGACACATATTAAAATCTGAGATCATTTATAGCTTAGTGATTATTTTTCTTTTTCTGTGTGTAAGAAATTCCCTTAATTGACTGTCATTGGCCATTAACATCAAGCTGTGTTCTTTCTGTTGCTGTTCAAGTTGTTTCTATGTGTCCATTTCCAGAGGCAATTGTTCACATGAATAGACCTGTTATTTGCTCCCAAAAATACTACCTTCCAACAAAAATAATGACTAAGTTTCATATCTCAAATGAAAACCAAACCAATCTCTCAAATAAAACCAGAACTTTAGGAAGCACTGATTTTCAATGTAAATTGAAACCTACAATCCTGTAGTAACTTAATTGAAAAATACTTTCATCAAATTCATGTGTCGCATAATTGTTGACAGAAAGTTTTGCTTCAAATAGATCACCTGATGAGACGGAAGCATTGCAAACTTGATATTTTCAATTTAACGGTGTGTTCTCATACTCATGAGGCTACACCAAATAAAAAAGGGAGTAACTAATGATACGCGTCAATGGTGAGAATCGTAATGATAGTTTTAAATGTCAAATGTAAATTTGAAGATTGAAAGCGAATTTTCTACAGAGAAATTTGCTGAGCATTTGTCAACTATTACAGCAGCGTAAAATGTGTAAATCTGATAGAAAATACCAAAGGGATTAGTATGTTATTTTGTTAGAGTGATAGGATTATATGATCTTGCTCTTAAATGTTATTTTTCTTTTGCATTTCTATAGTTATATTTCTCAAACAAAATTATTTTAAAGATTGTATTTATTTTTAGAGAGAGGGGAAGGGAAGGAGAAAGAGAGGGAGAGAAACATTAGTGTGTGGTTGCCTCTCACGTGGCCCCCACTGGGTACCTGGCCTGCAACCCAGGCATGTGCCCTGACTGGGAATCAAACCGGGACCCTTTGGTTCCCAGCCTGCGCTCAATCCACTGAGCTACACCTGCCAGGGCTCAAACAAATTTTTTAAGCAAACAAATGTTTGGGTTTCAAGCTTCAATGGTACTTAATATTCTTATATGAGTATAGTAACTTTGCTAAACCCTAAGAAAAAAGGTCTCCTTTATTAGAATCTATATTTTAAAGAAAGAAAATCATGATTAGTTACTTGTACTTTGAAAATAGATTTCATATTTATGACATACTTGGCTATTTACATTGAGAAGATCAAGAAAACATGTAATTACATAGCATGTCTTGCAAAAGATGGGCTCTCAATTATAGTTATTAAAGTCGACTATTACTTTTTTATTTTATTTAATGAAGGAGAGAGTATTATTTTAAAGGTAATCAAGAAGAGAGGAAGATAGGATCTTTTTCCATCCAAAAAAAAAAATCAATTATATTGAATTCAAATAAATTTCAAATGTAATCTTTTTTATTTTAATTTGGCATTTCTGTATCATAGTCTATAAAAAAAAGAAAACCACTATGATCTTATTGTTAATAGCAATATTAATACTATTCCTTAAACCTTCAACCAAATAAATGAAAAAATACCATAGACAAATTTGTGATGTCCTCTAAAATTCACTTTGATTAAATACTTTTCTTATTTTATTTTATTTTTTAATTTATTTTAGAGAGAGGAAGGGAGGTAGACAGAGAAGGAGAGAAACAGCAATGTATGGTTGCCTCTCACATGGCCCTCACTTGGGACCCAGCCTGCAACCCAGGCATGTGCCCTGATGGGGAATTGAACCGGGACCCTCTGGTTCCCATCCCACGCTCAATCCACTGAGCTACACCAGCCAGGGCAATTAAATACTTTTCTAATATTTATTATTTACATAAATATTTGCCAGTGAGATTATATAATTATACTATATAAACTGAGAATTTATTATTCACATATACATTTGTTGGGGGAATTAACTATATAACTATTGTGTATAACTGGATGACTACACTTTAGATACTATTTTTACTAGATTCTAAAGTAGTTTTAAAAATGTGGATTATGTTCAAATACTAGTTACGTAATTTATGGCAAGTAATTTAACCATTCTTATAAATGAGTTTTCTTATCTTTAAAATGGAAAAAAACATAGTGCCATCTCACAAGGCTTAAGTAGATCACTACATAAATTAGTAGATTCTTTGTCATTTAACTGGTAAGAAATTCACTTTACAAATTAATTAATGAGAAAAATCACACCTAATAATTTCCTCTAAAATTTTCCTGGGGTGATATCATAAAGAGATATGGTCAAATCTTGTTCAAAGTGAGTGTCCTGGTATGTTTTGGTTTGTTTGTATGGTGTAACATAAAGTAAGCCTGGGTAAGCAGAATGTTTACATTACCTGCAAATCTGAAACTTTTCTTAAATATAACAAAATGAAAATTATTTCAAATGTTTTATTATTTGTGAGGAGATTTTCTCATCAATTCCCTTAAATTGAAGGCAAGATTTATCTTCAATCTCTATATGAAATCGAAATAGTATTTAGGACATACAAAATAGTATGTAATGATGTCAAATTGACTTTGTTGCTGGGCAGCTCCTTCCTGAAATTTTCCTTCGCTGGTTATGTTTTATTCTTAATTCTTCAGGTTATTTTAGGGTTGTCTTCCCACAGTAAGTGGCCTTTAGAGTCAGTGACAGCTTGCTCTAGATGGAGAGCCAAACGACTGCCACCTTGTTGTTATCTCTTAATTGGCCAGTAATAGGGGCAATCTCATCACGTCCTAGACACAGGGCTTCTTCTGTGACTGGAATACACTTAACAGTTGCAACAGTGCCCTAACATTAAAAAATGTCCAATTAACATTTTCCATTCCATATCAGTCATAAATCCTCTCTCCAATCTGAACACTTCTGTTTCGGCCCCACTTGGCAGTATTGGGGTGTGTGAGGTTTGGCAGGAAGAATGACAAAAATAACTGAGAAGCCAGCAACTTTGCTGAGATTAGGTACATCAAGGCAACAGGGCTGTTTGGGAAGAGTTTTTTACCCTGCACAATGGCTCAGGGTTCTTTCTAAATTTACAAGGCAAATAAAATTGCATTGGTTCTCTGAGGCCATTGTGAGGCTAAACTTGTGGAAATGATAACCTTACTAGGACCCAACCTTTTCTTCTGCCTTTGGGCAGTCTCTTACCAGTATCTGAGACTTTCTTCCTCAGGCGCATAAAAATGAGCAATTTTATTAAATTAGTTAAGAGGTCCTTCACTAAGAGCTCTAGGTATATGCTTTTAAATTTCACATTCATGAAACCTTAACCTATTTTTTTAAACAAGACTGTAATGATGGACCGCTGATGCAGAAGCTGTCAAGCCACCACATGGGAGCTGGTATTCTGAACTTTGTTTGTAGACATTCACTTATAATTACCACAACCAATAATATTTAAATTGACAATTACAAACTCACAATGATTTTTTTCTTTGCCTACAGTGAAATTTTTAGAGTGGGACGAGAGTTGATCTGTACAATGATGAAGTTAACAGCTAGTTTTCCTCTGGGATATTCAATTGGAAAAACATTCAAAATAAACTTCAAAATGCCCAAAGTGTCTGGCATCAAATCATAGGATAATATTAACGAGTGCAAATCAGGTTCATTCAGGAATATGGGACGTTGTTTTTATGTGTGTTAGCATTTGTTGTTGGAAGCAATGGTATAATGTTAGTATAAAGGAGAGCAAAGGTAGTTTTACATGTATGATGACTAAGTTCTAATACAAAATAAGTATATGTATGTATATACACATATATATGATACTGTATGATTCATTAGGTTATTTTTTTAAATTGAATGTTATACAGAATTTTGAAGGAAAATTATTCCATAAAACTTCTTAAAGCATCCTCTCCAACACTTACTTTATTATTAAAATGTCCAATATATTTAATAAATATTTGTTTGCTAGAACATACAGGGTGAAACAAAAGTAGGTTTACATTTGTAAGTAGAACACAGAGTTTACTACTGTATTATTATTTATTAATTATTGTATTTTTCCATACGAACAATTGTAAAGCTATTTTGCCCCACCCTATAAATTAAAATATATTTATTATTGAAAAAGAGAATAGTAACCTCTGCCATCCAGGAGCTTTCCTAGTAAAATCAGCTAGACTTGAGTGTTACCAAGAACCAGCCTGGCACTCATAGCCAGGTTCAAGTGTTCTTCTCTTGAACGTAAATAATTTCAAAGAACATCAGCATCAGACAAGGTCATTCTGACCATGGTGGACCAAAACAAACACCAGCTCACTGGGTACTCACGTCAAAGACAAGCAAAGCAAAAACACTTTCAAGTCACAGCATAACGACATCTCCCACTGCTGCTTATTTATAAATCACACCTTTACCCTCTGTCTATTCTTTCCTCCTAATACATAAGATTTAAAAATAATCATAGATTTATCCCAATTTTTGACAACATACCATCTTGAATAAGTTCCCACTTGTTTAAACCTTCCTTCCAATTATTTAACATGCTCTTAAATAGATGCCTCATGGTTGCCCAGGGAGTGTCTTTTTGTTGCAACTAATGATAAATTCAACTTGTAAAAATGTGTGTCTCCGTTGGTCTAGGAATCATTGATTTATTATTTGGAATTTAATATTTGTAAGAGTATGTCTATGTTCCACTATTACTTTTATCAGATCAAATAAACTTTTATCAGATCAAGCATTACTTTTTTCAGATCATGGTAAAGAAACCCATGAATGAAATTATGAAAGACTAAACTTAAGGGAAGGGTCATCAAGGAATGTGTAGAAAGGACCCATGGACAAATCCAAAGGGGGCTAGGATTGAGGGTGAGAGGTAGGGGAGAGTGGTGGTGGGGAAACAGACATGACTGTAAAAAGATCCTAAACAACCGGTTTTGGGGAGAAACAGTAATAAAAAGAGACCAGTTTTGAGGAGAAACAGTAATCTTAGGCAATAAATGACTGGATTAATTCACACTGCTTTTTTTAAAAATTACTTTATTGTTCTTCAATTACAGTTGTCTGCATTTTCTCCCCTCCCTTCCTCCCCTCCTCAAACTGCTTTTAAAAGATGTTTTATATTGGTTCTATATTTCTTGGGTCACAGTGGGTTCTGATATAAATGTCACAGTCGGCAGAGAACACTCATTCTCACACAGGCACAGTACTGTGATTACAGGCACACTGAGCACTATGTGAAGATGGTGTGAAGGAACACTGAAAGCTTTAGAGTGGGATGATGAGTAAGGTTTGCTGTTGTGAACATTTCGGAGATTGTCACTGCCCTCCTTGTCTTAATCAAATGCAGACTACGAAACACTAAAAAATTATGGAAAACTATAAAGTTCTAATATAGTTTTAAATTAAAGGACCTATAGTACAAAGAGAATAAGCACAGAATATGAATACATGTAATTAAGAATCAATTTCAAAACCCAACTGGTGTAGCTCAGTGAATTGAGTGCGGGCTGGGAACCAAAAAGTCCCGTTTCAATTCACATGCCTGGGTTGCAGGCCAGGTCCCCAGTGGGGGCCATGTGAGAGGCAACCACACATTGCTTTTTCTCCCTCCCTTCTCCTCTCTCTAAAAATAAATAAATAAAATCTTTTAAAAAAAAGAATCAATTTCATAGAAAATTAAAAATCAATCTGATGTTTTATAACTAATGGGGAAGAAACATGAAATAACCAAGAGATTAAAGACAATAGCTACCTATTTTTAGTTATTCTACTAATATCACCAATTTCTACTTTGTGGTCTAATACAGAAAAAATGAGAGTATAAATAATTTTTGTGATTGTTTTCCAAATTCATGAAACCAATTTTTTTTTTAAATGCTCACCTAAGGATACGGTCATTGATTTTAGAGAGAGAGGAAAGGAAGAGAGAGAGAGAGACAGAGAGAGAAACATTGATGGGGAGAGAAACATCATCGGTTGCCCCGCATGTGTACCCCAACTAGGGTTCAAACTCTCAACCTAGGTATGTGCCCTGACTGGACATCAAACTATACAACATTCCAACAAACTCAGCAACCTGGCCAGGACTGGAACCAAATATTTTAAAACTTAACTCTTTTATCTTCCAGATTACACTTTGGCTTTTAATTAATTATTCATGAAGTATACAAGAAAAATACTTGGGCAAGAAGTACTTATCACGAAATAACACAAAGTAGCTATTTTATAAGAGAATATAAAAATACTCAATAAGCCATTGAAATTTTTCAAATAATAAACAATTGTTGCTAAGGAAATTCAACCTATGAAATTAGTTTGAGGAAGTTGTATTTTTAAAATGTGTTTCTGTGATCAGTTTCATAAATGAATAATGAATTTACATTAGTAAAATTGAGTAGGTGGTAAAGAATAACAATTACTTTGTCTCTCTAGGAGTAAAAAAAAGTAAACATTTTTCTGTTTTTCTTAGTTTTAATATTTAATGTGCTGTTTACAGAAAATAAAAGTAACTCACTTATTCATGACATTCTATCACAGTGAAAAATTCCATATGTATAAGATGTAAAACAAAAAAATACTACACAAAGACAGCTAATAACTTTACAGTGATTCACTCAGTGGACTTTATTTTTGTCGGAGGTTTTGTAAAGCTAGGTAACATTTATTGTGTTGCAATTACTTTGTTATCATGTTTTTCTACCAACAGTTTTCAGAGTCTGTTCTTACCATGACTATCTTTTGAAAACTAGATGTTGTTTCAGAGGAAGCTGGAATGTGCAGCTTCTATTCTTATCAACGAGCAAGAGGCACTAAAAGAGAAAGATCTGAAAATGAAATATGAGAAGCTTCAAATAGATCAACTGAATATACTGTATTATTGATTTTTTTTAGCTTTTTTATTATCATTTTGGTCAGTGTATATGGTATTATGAAACTCTGTTTTTGCTAATACTATAAAAAATTCACTTCAAGAGCATGATAGAAAGTCAGTAATACTTTAAGACTTTTATCACATTAGTAACTTTCTTATGATATTAGAAATTCAATAAAGGACAGAAAAGTCACTGATCCTATAGCGAAATTGCTAATATAATGCAGCACTTACCACCATGACATGAAATATGCATTTTACTCTGATGCTTTCAAGCTTTCAATTTTTCTTTTCTAGTCCTTTGAGGGATCTTTCTTTTGGTGTGTTTTTAACAATGCATATACAATAATGTGTAAAAGTTCACAAATAGTAAAACAGCAAGACATTGATTCTTCTAAAGAGAATAAAAAGGTCATCTAAGAACAAATTGTGTCTCTGGGTTCATATAGCAGAAAACTCATGTTGCCTGAGAATACTAAAAAACAAAAACAAAAAAATACATGCAAACATTAAAATCAAAGTTGTAACAAAATTATATCTCAGGACCTCACATTTACTAATTGAAGTAGGAAGTATTCATTGAAAGTCAGATGGGGTGGTTCAAAAAATAATTTAAAGCAGTGGTCCCTAAGTTTTTTTGCCCCAGGGACTTATTTTGTGTAAGACAATTTTTTCCATGGACTTGAGGGAGGATGGCTTCATAACCTGCCACCAGATACAGCTTGATTGTCACTTGCCAGTCACTGACAGAGTTTTGAAATGAGTCTGCAAGCAATTGATTTACTATGGCCCCTATGCAGTCAAACCTCTCTGCTCGTGATAACCTGTATCTGCAGCTGCTCTGCAGCACTAGTATCACTGCCTCAGCTCCACCTGAGATCATCAGTCTTTAGTTTCTCACAAGGAGTGGGCAACCTAGATCCCTCGCTTGCTCAGTTCATAGTAGAGTTTGCCCTCCTATGAGAATCTAATACCACCACTGATCTGACAGGAGGCAGAGCTCAGACACTAATGCTAGCAATGGGGATCAGCTGTAGATACAGAAGAAGCTTCACTGGCTGGCTCGCGCTTACCTCCTGTGGTGTGGCCCAGTTCTTAACAGGGTACCAGTCCCTGGCTGGGGTTGGGGACCCCTTATTTAAAGGCTTAGAAGCCATGGCTGGGTAGTTCATTTGGGAGAGCATTTTCACAACATGCCAAGGTTGCGGGTCAATCCCCAGTCAGGGCACAGACAAAAATCAACTAATGAATGCATAAATAAGTGGATCCACAAATTGGTATCTCTCTTCCTGTTTCACTCCCTCTTCTTCTTTCTTTCTAAAATCATAAATAAAATAAAAGAGATGAAGGATTAGTAACATATAGCTAATGCTCTGAATACATACTGAAATCTCTGATGCACAGGGATTTGCTTACTAGAAAACATGGATGTACAATATAATACAGAAAATTCTATCTGCAGTGAAAATTGAAATTCCATCTCTATTAAACCAACATATTAGGTGCTTTACCTGTGTAAAGGTACGTACAAGTAATGTAGACTATGCCAACAAGCTATTTGTTCATTATATCTTTTCAGTAACCCAAATTCTTAATATACAAACTGTCATATTCATTTACAAATTCCTTCATTCATCATATATCTATCACACACTGTGTTCCTTCGGACACACTTTTCAACTTGCATAGTATATAGGTGGAGCAAGGTATAAAAGAAATAAAATGTGTGAAATATAATAAATTATTCCAGATAAGTTCTGGAAAACCAGAGTACAAGCATAATACAATAATACAATATCTATCACACACTGTGTTGCCAAGCCATGGTCAGGCAAGACTTCACTGAAAAGGTGAGATTTGAATGAAGGCCTGAAAAATGGGGAAGTTCCATCCATTAAGTAAAGAAAAACAATTAAACAATAAAACTAAAATCCTGTAATTATGTGTGTGTTTTTTTTTTCCTACAAAGATACAATCCGCAATGCTGTTAAAAATATTTCTGGTTTTAAAGTTGTTTGAATCAACGTGGTTATCAGAGCATTTTTTTCCATAAATGTCCATACTTCCCAAAGCACTCTATAGATTTAGCAAAATTCCTATCAAGATATCATTGATATATTTTACAGAACTAAAACAAATATTTCAAAAATGTATATGGAACCATGAAGAACTCAGAATATCAACAGTGATCTTGAGAAAGAAGAACAAAGATGGAGGAATCATGTTACATAATAACAAACTATACTATATGGCCACAGTAATCAAAACAGCATGGTACTGGCATAAAAACAGACAGATAGATCAGTGGAATGGGAGAGAGAGCCCAGAAGTAAACCAACATCTTTATAGTCAATTAATATTTGACAAGGAAGCAAATACATACAATGAGTAAAAAATACTATATTTTTCAGACTATAAGATGCACTTTCCCCCAAAAAATTTGGGAGGAAATGGGGGTGCGTCTTATCATCTGAATGTAGCTTACCTGGCTCATTGTGGGGGGCAGGCAGTGGTGGAGTGGGGTTACAGGAGGCAGGAGCAGGGTTTCCACTGCAGATTTTTTGGGGGAAAAATTGCATCTTATAGTCCAAAAAATATGGTAGTTTATTCAATAAATGGATTTAGGGAAATTGTATTGTGAATATTATAAATATAAAAGTGAAGTATACTATCTTGCAGATAAGTTAGGAATATGGTAAATGTACAAATATGTTTTAATGTATTTCAATTTACATTAGATTTTGGTAAGTCGAGCACATGTAGTTGTAATCTCTGGACTGTGTTAAAGCAAATAAAATTGAAAATTCATTTAAAAAATACAATCAATTCAAAAGAAATAAGTAAAACAAATTAGCATAAACAGGAAGTAAGCGGTAAGATAATAAATTAAAAATTAAAAAGTGAAGAATCAAAAGTACAGACTTCCAGTTATAAATAAATAAGTCATGTAGATATAATAATGTACAGCATGGTGTTAGAGTTAATGATATTGTATTGGATTTTTTAAAGTTGCTAGGACAGTAGATATTAAAAGTTCTCATCACAAGAAAAAAATGTAACTGAATTGTGACTGATGTTAACTAGAGTTATTCTGGTGATCATTATATAAATATATTGAAATATCGAATCACTATGCTGTACACCTGAAACTAATATAATTTTCTATGTCAATTGTACCTCATCTAAAAAATAAATATATCAGTGATGGGGTCTAAGGTAAATATAGTATATACTCCAATAAAAGGTACTAAAAACAAAAACAAAATAAAAATCAAATATATGTGTTTCGGGAAACATATGTGAAATATAAGTATGCAGAATAGTTACAAGTGAAAGAAGGGAATAAAGATGTTATATCAACATTAAGCAAAAAATGCTTCAAGGCAACACCATACTACACAAAGGGAATGGAAGGTAAGAAACACTACCAACAATAGACACATTTCAACACGAAAACCATTTTCTGGAAATATGAAACAACTCTCTAAGGTGATGTCTAACTCACTACTTTCTGTAAAAAATGCATGAAGCAAAAATAATTCTTTATGTATAGAAAATAAATGTCTTGGATTTCCAAAATCTGTAATGAGAAATACTAATAAGAATCTATCAGTTTTTGCAAAGAAAATGAACTTTAGCAAGCATATAAATGGTTTGAAAAACACACAGTTATTTTAACATATGTGAAATACCACACCAAAAGCTGCAGGATACGTATTATCTCCAAATCCATTGGGGTTATTTATTAAAAATTGGGGCCTGGCTGGTGTAGCTCAGTGGATTGAGCATGGGCTGGGAACCAGAGGGTCCTGGTTCGATTCCCAATCGGGGCACATGCCTGGGTTGCAGGCCAGGTCCCCAGTGAGGGCCATGTAAGAGGCAACCATACATTGTTCTTTCTCCCTCCCTTCTCCTCTCTCTGAAAATAAATAAATAAAATCTTTTAAAAAAAATGTAATTACCCTGGCCAAAATAATTCTGTTTTTCATGAACACAGAATAATTAAGTTAAAATGAAAAAAAAATCAATTTAGACAAAATTAGACTATCATTTTTATTTAGATGTATGAGGTCTGTTCAGAAAAAGTCCAACCATTGTTAACATGACGAGAATGGTTTGTGTGACATTGATGTAACCTGGAAGCCAAGGAGAGGAACTGGAATGTGCGTGTGTGATCAATGACGACTTCACTTCACTGTACTAGTCAGTGGGAGCTGTAGACACTGTTGGGTGAGCGTGTGTAATGTGTGGCTGTCTCATTCAAAACGACTGAGAGAGTAGAACAATGAACCTGCATCAGACTTTGCATTAAACTTAAACATTCCTCTGTGAAAACTATTCGGATTATTCAGAAGGCCACAGCCTATGGTCAACTGGTGATTGGCAGCTTCATCACAACAACATGCCCTTTCATGCATTATGTTTCATGCAGTATTTTTGACAAACATCATATCACCCAGCTGACTCAGCCCTCCTACAGCCCAGATTTGGCACCCACCCAGTGCCAAAACTAAACTTTTGACTTTTCCCAAAACTAAAGTCACCTTTGAAAGGGAAGAGACTTCAGACTGTAGATGAGATTCAGGAATATATCATGGGGCAGCTGATGGCGATTGAGAGACCTGTGTGAGGTTCCAAGGTGCCTACTTTGAAGGGGAATAAGGCATTATTGTGCTCTGGCCGGTGTCGTTCAGTGGATTGAGCTCCAGCCTGTGAACCAAAGGGTCACTGGTTCAACTCCCAGTCAGGGCACATACCTGGGTTGCAGGCTAGGTCTCCATGGGGGAGGGGGGCACGTGAGAGGCAACCACACATTGGTGTTTTTCTCCCTCTCTCTCTTTCCCTAACCCTTTGTCTAAAAATAAATAGATGAAATCTTTTTAAAAAGACATCATTGTCCTATGTACAATGTTTCTTGCATCTTCTTCAATACATGTCTCTATTTTTCATAGTTCATGGCTGGATACTTTCGGAACAGATCTCATACAAATCTTGAAAGTAAAAGTAAAATAATTTTTTCTGGGGATTTTTCTGTTCCTTTTGAACGAGTGTTCCTTCTTTATCTCCCCATTTTAGGTAACTCTTTGTTTCTGCATCTCAGGATGCTCTGGTTTGCCTATCTTTGTGGGGTAGCCTTCTGTGGTAGAAGTTCTGTGGGACTCCGTGCTGCAGTCTCTTTGTTCCCCTGATCTGGACGCAGGGTTCCCTTTATTCAGTTTGTGTGGGCTTTCTTGTTGTATTTGGACTTGGCTTGTTGGTGGCTCATTCACTGGTGGATTTTCCCCATCAACTGGTTCACTGGTAGTCACAACTCCCACCACATCTTGTATGCTATTGTACGGGTGTTAGTTAACAAAGCAATGTTACCAAAAAAACAAACCCATGCCAGAAAAAAATTCCATATCAGCAATATCTACAGCAATTGACCAAAGATTAATAAATGTGGAGAAAGATTAAGAACATTATAAGATAGGTAAAAGGTAATATGAGATGACTAAAGGAGGGGAAAATGATTTTGAGTGGGAAGAGGAAGGAGAAATAATGAGTAGGGAATAGAAATAAGATGAAGAAAGGGAAAGAATACTAATATTCCTAATACACATTTAGACAAATTCTTAAATACACACTGATTCCCAAAAAAATTAAAATAAAAATATAGAAACAATAGTTAATTTTATATTTATTAAATGCAACTGATTCAGTATTTCCCAAAGAAAAATGAAAACTGAGATAATTTCACCATGAATTTCTTGAAAGGAAGAATTCAACTTAGTTGACACTTTGATTTTGCACTTCTGGCCTCTTGAACAGTGAGAATTTAAATTCCTCTTGTACTAAGCCACCCAATATTTTTTAATCCAGCCCTAGAAAACAAATTAAAAATACCTGAAGTTCTGGGAACATTCTCTGTCTTTTTTAGGTTTCAACTACATAAATGTGTACTTTGTTTTATTATCTATCTATCTATCTATATCTCTATCTCTAATTCTCTCTCCAGCTCTTTCTATCTCTATCTCTTACTTGCCAAGTATTATATTTTAATAAAAAACAGGAAAGAATTAAAAATTGATACCATAATGATACTAAATGAAAACATGGGAGATTATTATAACAGTAATCTCAGATTGGAGATGGCTTTTCTAAGAATGATATAAAATTTAAAAAAAAACTTAGAAATGACTGATAATTTTGATTGTACAATACTTAAAAATTTTCCAGTTTTCAAAATGTCAAGGAGTCCAAAATCACACAATGAACAGGAGGCCAGCATTACACTAATTCCAAGACCATATAAAGACACAACAAAGAAAGAAAATTATAGGCCCATATCCCTGATGAACAGAGATGCTAAAATTCTCAAAAAAATATTAGCAGAGTGGATCCAGAAATACACTAAAAGTACATACACCATGATCAAGTGGGATTTATCCTGGGGATGCAAGGTTGGTACGATATTCATGAATCAATAACTGTGATACAACACACAAACAAAAGGAAAGGTAAAAATCATATGATCATATCAATAGATGCCAAAAGAGCATTCGATAAAATCCAGAACAAATTTACAATAAAAACTCTCAGCAAAGTGTGAACAGAGGGATCATACCTCAACATAATAAAGTCCATATACAAAAATCCCACAGCAAACATCAATCTCACTGGGCAAAACTACAAGCATTCCCCTTAAGATCAGGAGCAAGACAGGGATGTTTACTTTCACCACTTTTATTCATTATAGTACTGGAAGTCCTAGCCACAGTGATCAGACAAGAAGAAGTAAAAGGCATCTAAATTGGAAAGGAAAAAGTAACACTGTCCTTATTTACAGATGACATGATATTATACCTAAAAAACCCTAAATACCACACCAAAAAACTTCTAGACCTCAGAAATGAAGCAGGAAAACAAATCTGCAACATGGTTACATGCACCCATACATGCATGCACATGAGCACACACAGATCACCAACTATAGACCCTTTAAAAAAATGCAAAGCCTTTGTATAAATCAGTGTGGCTAAACTATCCCACTATAAAACATCTGACAAATTACATAATAAACAATCTTTCAAAAATGTAGAAATATGTGAAAACATGCTCAAAACACTTATGATTAAAACATGCACATTTGAGCATAGTAAAATATAATTTATACATGATTAATGTCTATGCTATTAAGAAGTGGAGGATTATTTTCACATTACTTTGGAAGTCACTGTAGAAAATCAAACCCCCTCCCAATGCCTGGAAAGTAGCCTGCCCCTGGCCTGGACTCTCAAAAGAATAATTTTCAACTTGTACCTAAGGAGATACTGTCCATCTAAGGAGATAATGTCTTTTTAAATTTAATAGTCAGCCTTAATTTTCGACCAGTTAAATAAAAATCTCTGGACAGAGAAACAGGCATCAGCATTATTTTGTTAAATGTCATTCTTGATTCCAAGATGAAATTAAGTTTGAAAACAATAACTCTAAAATGCATTCCTGTTGTACTTACCTCTCCTTGCTTTAAGAAACAATCGGTCACCTGAAGATCAGTATTGTTTTTTTCCGACACAAAATTTTCAGAGAAACACAGACTCCTGTTATTATGCTACAATATATGTTTGTATTATAGGTATAGATCATTGATGATTTAAGAATTTGTAAAGTCAATTGTATCTGTAAGTCAATAGCTACATTTACACTAGTGTATTTCAAAGGAACAAATTGATCGCAACGGTAATCTCAGTATTGGTAATGGTTAAGACTAAGTTGTTTTTAACTTCAAATATTAAAATTACTAATAAAATATTTAAAAACATAGTCAGAGTTGAGAAAGACCATCTGCATTATCTTATGTTTTCATGCACCAGAATAACTACTAAATTAACTGAGTCCAGTCTTCAATAGGCCTCCTTCTTCTAACAATATCTAGAAAGAAAATAGAATTTACACTTTTCTTACACACTCAATGTGCATCCCTATTCTTTTAACACTAAGTCCTTCCTTCTCACTTTTTCTTCAATTTAAAGTACTTATGTATCTTTCATTCTCCACTGATATAAAAAGTGTTCAATGTCTTCCCCAATATCTTCCTATCATGTTGGCTTTCCAGTTTATTTAGTCCCCATTAGAAGTCTTCATCCACCCTTTCAAGCTTATATGTCTTTCCTCCACTTGCCTCTCTTGCCAACTACTATTATCTCTTTTCTCCACAGTTAAAGACACACTAAGCATAACATTTTGATAAGGATCATATTAAAGCAGTAAGAATAAATGACTTCTATTGGTCTTTTCCAACCATAGAGTATAAATGAGTTAGTATAAATTCAGTTTAACCTGGCTCCTGTTACTCTGAAGCTTGAGGCCTTTTCTTTTGTACATGTGCTTAGACAGACATTCTTAGCTTTTATAATTAGTCTGTGTATAGAAAATAGAAGAAAAAAGGAAAGATGAAGGAAGGAAGGGAGGGAGGAAGGAAGCAAGGAAGGAAGGAAGGAAGGAAAGAAGGCAGGAAAAGAGGGAGGGAAGGAATGGAGGAAGGAGGGAAAGAAGAAGGAAGAAGAAGGTGAAAGAAGAATTTTAATCTCTGATTGAATGGGAAACATCTAACAATAAAAACCAGACTTCATTTAAAAATTTGTGATTGTAAAAACACAGGTCCTAGCTTTCAAAGTTAGTAACCTAGGAAATAATTTATTCTGTCTGTAAACTCTATTCTATCATTTAGTGCCCCTCCAATTTAGCCAATCTCATTGCAACTATCAAACGAGCTTCACTCTTGCTTGTTTTTTCCTAAAGACAATGAAGAATCTTTGTGGAACAACTGCCACACATCAGTAACTTTGTGATCATCTTTACAAAATATGAACATAGGCACATAGAGAGGAGAACTCAAACTCTACGGGAGACAACAGACTAAAGTAATTATGATTCTTGGAGGATGGAAATGATGGAGAAACTAAACTCAGTGTGCTATGTGTCAGGTTTTTAACTTCCGTAAACAACAAGTATGAAAGGTAGGCAAAGCCTAACACTAGTTGAAGCAATAAGAACAGATTTTAAACAGTAATATTCTATCGCAGTAAGGAAGAGTTTAGCATGGGCTGAACTCAACTTTTATTTGTACAGCAGTGACTGAGGTTTTTAAAGGGGGAATGAGGGAATAGGGAAGGAGGTGAGCAGGGCATAGTAGAGTCAGGGAAGTGAAATGTGAAACTCCTCTGGGTTTGCTAACTGGTGCTTTTTAGAGCTAGGCCCCTCCCCTCCCACAGAGACTATGGAACAGGGAATCTATCTTCAGGTATCGGGTGGAATAAACAGTAAATTGTTTTTGTAACCTTGTATTTCCTCAGCAGATACTGTAATGCAGGGCCCCCAACCTCTGGGCAGTGGACCAGTACCATCCTGGGCCTGTTAGGAACCTAGCCTCACAGCAAGAGGTGAGTTGAATGCAATGCATTTGAATCATCCAGAAAACAACTGTGGAAAAATTGTCTTCCACGAAACCAGTACCTGGTGCCAAAAAAGTTGGGGACCGCTGGTTTAAGGGGAAAGGGTTGTCCTTGAGATATGGCCTTGGATTGTTAGAAACTGTTCACATTTGGTCAGGTCCCTACAGACCACGGTTGAGGCCCAGTCAAGGAAGGACTCAGGGGAACCTGGAGTTCGGTTAAGAAGATAATCTTTGTCACAAATTAGGGAAAAAAAATATCGCCCTTGGTTGGATCCAAGAGTTCAAATGGCTTCATTAATATTCATCATTCTCTGCCTCACAGCTCTGTTTCCTTCTCTTTTGGCTTCTCTCCTAAGCAAAATGACTCCTCCTGGTGATTCTCTGCACTCCAAGCTTTTCTGGTCCCTCCCTTCAGTCATTCCAATGCAAAAGAGTGTGTGCCTCTCTCCTAATCACTCAAGCAAAGGTTCCAAGAGTCTGGCACTACCTGGGTCATGTTACCATCTCTGAGCCAAAGGACTCTGAGTGAGGCATGTAATGTTCTTGTTGGCTGGAACTGTATCACATCACTACTCCTGGATCCAGAATTGCAATCACCCTACCTAAATTACATGGGCTGAGAGTAGGTGAGTAGTTTATTACCAAGAAGATATGTTCTATTTTCAAATAAAAAGAGAATGGACTTAATCAACAAAACTAACAAGCAAGCAAAATGTAACCAGAGACATTGAAATAAAGAACAAACTGACAGTAATCAGAGGGGAGGGGGGAGAGCAGTAGCCAGGAAAGAAGGGCAAGGGTCATCAAGGAACATGTATAAAGGACCATGGACAAAGCCAAAGTGTGGAAGGATTGAAGGTGGGAGGTGGTGGTGGGTGGGATGGGGAGAAAATGATGGTGGGAAAATGGAGACAAATATACTTGAACAGAAATAAAAAATAATAATAATAATAAGCCCTGGCTGGTGTGGCTCAGTGGATTGAGCACTGGCTTGAGAACCAAAGGGTCGTTGGTTTGATTCCCAGCCAGGACACATGCCTGGGTTACAGGCCAAGTCCCCAGTAGGGGGCACATGAGAGGCAGCCACACATTGATATTTCTCTCCCTCTCTTTCTCCCTCCTTTCCCCTCTGTCTAAAAATAAATAAATAAAATCTTTAAAAAAAAGAATAATATAATAAAAGGGGGAATGAATGCCTGTCACTGTCAGCTAACAGAAAATGCTCACTGTACTCAAAGAGTACACCTTTTATTTTTCGGACTCTTAGCTATATCATTCAATAAATGAGAGATGTCTATTGTCTAGTGTATGAGGCCACATGAAGGCAGTGGTCAGAGGCAGAAAAAGATACTTCTTCATGTATGAGTAGCATAAACCTTCCCAGGGAATTATAACTAGGCTTCCCAGAGCTTATAAAATTCATTATTTTGATGTTTTTAAAGAACATGAATATAATAATTTTTTTCTAAGTAGTGTTCTGCAGTTTTGTGATTCATATCGCCTTTCATTCTTAAAACTAGATTTCAACAACTATTAGTCTATAACCTTAACTAATTGCTTTTCTAAACTTGAAAAGAAATATTTATAAAAGACTAAGAAATCAAAATCCATTATGACATCTGTTGCTCCCAGCCAGAGCATTATTCATTCACTTTATTAAAATCATTTTTATTGTTATTGTATTACAGTTGTCCCAGTTTTCCCCTTTGCCCTCCTCCGTCCATCCCCCAAACAGTCCATTCCCACAACGTTGTCCATGTCCATGGGTCATTTGTACTTCTTTCCACCATTACCCCCCGCCCTCAGCCTCTCTGGTCACGTTCAGTCTGCCCCATGTTTCTATGCCTATGGTTCTATTTTGTTCATTCGCTTTTATGGTTCAAAATTATTTACATTTGACATAAAGACCATTAACTATAGACATAGTGAAAGATAATCACTTAATTAAATATTCTTCTCAGCACCAGAGCACTTTAAACATATTAAATACGAAGTTGGTTCACATTGGGAGGGCAATTTTAAAAAAGTAGTATAAAAGGTGATTTAACTTTTTACTATGCTTTTTTTCAGTTATGAGAATAATTGTAGGGTTAGAAGAAAAGTAGCAACGTTTTCTTAATTCCACCACCAGCATTCTGTTTAAATCCTATCTCTTATTTTTAGAGAGTATTTTTGAAATAAGCATGAATTATGGTGGAAATCCTAGTATTTGAAGGAATTGGGACAATATGTAAGTTATAGCATAAATTATTTTAGTTTAACTTCTGCAATGGTGGGAAGTTTGGTGTTCTGCTTGGAAACTGACATTACAGTCTTCTCTACAACCCAGCTGTCAGGACCGCCTGTTTAGTAGAAGGTTTGAGACTCTTACTCAGGTGATTGAGGAGAGAAGTGGGACTGGAGTTGTATGGATGTTAAAGGGGTAGTTAATCACTGGGGGGAGGACAACTCATTTTGGTAGCATCAGTCCTTAAAGAGTCAAGATAACCTGTTTTTTTCCATATGCAGTCAGACTTGTTTTTCTAGTTTAGGTATATACGTAGTTTTCATAAGAAATCTTTAGAGATAGTGACCCATAGTCTACACTGACAACATGGCTCTGAGTATCAGAAATGATGAATTTAAACCACACTCAGGATAGTCTTCAGAAGGAAAAGACAGAAGTCCCGTGAGTTTAATTCAATGTATTTTATGAAGTTTGGCAACTACAGTTAACTCATTGCTTCTTTCTACTCCCAGTCCTTATTCTTTCCTAGTAAAGGTTATTTCTGAAACTTTTAATCATGTATCATGTTATTTTTCTTTGGATCTCCATCAAGATCTCTGTATTTTATTTCAATTGCCAAGTGGTTAAAAAAAAATACCACATCATAATATAAGCTTAAGAAGTCCCAAACATAGTTTTCAAAAATCATTAACTTAACTAAAATTTCCTTCATAAGGAAAAAAGTTTTATATATATATATATTTTTTAAGATTCCATTTTTATTTATTTTTAGAGAGAGGGGAAGGGAGGGAGACAGAGAAGGAGAGAAACAGCAATGTATGGTTGCCTCTCACATGGCCCTCACATGGACCTGGCCTGCAACCTAGGCATGTGCCCTCACTGGGAATCGAACCGGGACCCTTTGGTTCCCAGCCCATGCTCAATCCACTGAGCTACACCAGCCAGGTCAAAAAAAGTCTTATATTTAATCTATCCTTCTCCATTATTTTACAAAAAAAATATATAAAATTAAAATTATGATACAAGATAGAATAAAAGAGGCGTAATCTTTGTATAAAATAGAAACCAGTGACACTTCTATGTTAATTATTTTAGTCAGTCACTTCAAAACAAACAAACAAAAAAGCTTTACATTTTAACATAAAATAAATTATGATGAGCAATTTAAAAAGCATATTTGAAATTCTTTTCTCATATTAATAAAAATATTTGTGGACTCTCACTTAAGTATTAATAATAATGATAGATTTTAAGTGACAGTAATGGAATAAATGTCTCATTATTTGAAAAATCCTGAGTTTCATTTAATAAAATTGCAGTTTACATTCAATATTATTTTGTATTAGTTTCAGGTGTAGAACATAGTGGTTAGACAATCACACACTTTACAAAGTATTCCCCATGATATTTCCAGTACCCATCTGGCACCTTAATTAGTTATTACTATGTTATTACCTGTTGTTGTTTTTTTTTATGCTGTACTTTACATCCCTATGACTCTTCTATAGCTATCAATCTGTATAACTCAATCCCTTCACATTTTTCTCCCAGTCCCTCCCCTCTGGCAGCTGTCAGTCTTTTCTCTCTATCTATAAGTTTGTTTCTGTTTTTTTGTGTGTTTATGTGTGTGTTTGCTTATATTGTTCTTTAGAATCTGCATGTAAGTGAAATCATATGGTATTTGTCTTTCTCTTACTGACTTATTTTACTTAGCATAATACTCTCTAGGTCCATCCATGTCGTTACAAATGGTAAGATTTCATTCTTTTTTATGGTCCATTGTGTAAATGTAGCTCAGCTGTTGTATCCACTCATTTATTGGGTTGCTTCCATATCTTGGCTATTGCAAATAATGTTGCAATGAAATAAAACTCCTAGAAGAAATCATAGGCAGTAAAAACTCAGACACTTTTCTTAATATTTCTTTCTGATATATCTCCTTGTGCAAGATAAACAAAATAAAAAACAAACAAATGGGGTACATCAAACTGAAAAGTTTTGTATAGCAAAAGAAACCATTAACAAAATAAAAAAAACAACCACAGAATGGGGAAACATATTCATCACTGAGACATCTGATAAGGGGTTAATATCCAAATTCATAAAGACCTCATACAACTCAACACCCAAAACCAGACATTCTACCTTAACAATGGGCAGAAGACCAAAATACATACTTCTCCAAAGAGTGCATACTCTTTGAGAGTGTAGCCAATAGACATATGAAGAGATGCTCAATGTCACTAGTTGTCAGAGAGATGCAGATAAAAACCACAATGAAATATAACCTCATGCACGTCAGAATGGCTGTCATCTATAAATCAACAAACAAGCGCTGTTAAATATGGGAAGAAAAAGGAACCCTTGTGCACTGTTGGTGGGAATGCAGATTGGTGCACCACTGTTGAAAGCAGTATGGAATTACCTTAAAAATTAATTTTTTTCCATTTTTATTTTATGGCTGTAATTGGAACTTAGTTTTACATCTTAACTATAAAAATCATTATAATTAAAATACAGTTGACAAACTTATGTAGAGCAAAATGGAGCAAATTAATTATGACTTTTGCTCACTGAAATTTATAGATTTTTTAAAAAATCTATCCATTAAGAAGGCATAGGATTATTATTTTTGGTTGTGTACTTTTATCTTTAAACTGGCTAGTAAAATTTTAACACTATTGAGAACCTTAAATTGCTCTTAGAAACTTTTGAAAAGTAATTATTGTTTTAAAAATATTTATTATATTCATAAGTGTTGAAACTTATTTTGGGATATTGTTAAAGAGTTTAGATATGGGTATGCAATTTTTGTAAGTGCAGATAATGAGCTTTTTACATTGAAATACTTACATTATTATTCATAAAGTTGTGAACCAACAGGAAATCTCATTCATGTCGGTGACACTGCAAAATGGAATAGACAGTTTGGAAGTCAGTTTGGCAGTTTATTACAAAACTAAACATACTCTTACCATATGATCTGCCAATGGCGCTGCTTACACAAAAGAGCTGAAAACATATGCCCAAACAAAACCTGTCCACCAATGCTTGTATCAACTTTTTTTCATACTTTCTAAAACTTGCAAGCGTCCAAGATGTGCATCGATAGGTAAATAATAAACAAATAGAGGTACATTTATGCAATATAATGTGACTTGGTGACACAAGTAAATGAATTCTCAAACAAAGAAAAGATATGGAGGAACTTTAAAGAAATGTAACTAAGTGAAAGAAAGTAATTTGAAAATGTTATGTACTATATAATTTTGACTATAAGAAATTCTGAAAAAGATAAAACTATGGAGATGGTAAAAAGATTAGTGGTTGCCAGAGTTTGGGGGGGGGTGTGGGATGTACAAATATGTAGAGTGCACTGTAATTTTTTACAAGATTTTTTTAAAGAAGCTCTACAACAAAATTGAGGGGTAGATACAAAGATGGTTCATATACTATCTGTCTGCACACGCTTCCCATTGTCAATAGCACTAACCATATATTTTTTTTAACCAATGATGAACTGACAGGGAGATATCAGTACCACCCCAAATCCACAGTTTACCTTAGGGTTCATGACCTAAGGTATACATTAAATAGATTTGGAAAAATATCTAGTGACATATAATAATCAGTGTAATACCATACAGATCATTTTCACTGCCCTAAAAATTCTCCGATCTCTGCCCAGGTCTAGTTGCCAAATTTGGGGGCACAGAGATATTCATAGTTTTTTATCATTTTTAAATTTTTATGGGATTCATAGTGATTCCCCTCTTCTAGCTCAGATATTTATAATGTGCATCCATGTCTTTTTTCTTGAAGCTTATTAATTTTACAATGAATCAACTTTTGGTTTTATTTATTTTCTCTGTTGATTTTTGTTATTAACTTTATTGATTGCTGCTCTAATTTTTATTATTGCTTTTATTCTGCCCACTTTTAATTTAACTTGCTCTTGTTTGGGGGTTTCCTGAGGTGGAAACTGAGATGACTGATTTTGGATGTTTCTTGTTTTCCAGTATGCACGTGCAATGATATAAATTTCCCTCTATGTATTGTTTTCACCGCGTCCCAAAATCTTAATAAGTTGTATTGTCATTTTCACTTACTTTAAAATATGGTTAATTTTTTCTTGATAGGTCTCCTTTGACCTAGGCATTATATAGTAATGTGTTGTCTAATCACTTGTTTTTTGAAATTTTAGTTATCCCATTTTATTAAATTTATCGAGGTAACATTGCTTAATAACATAAATTTCCATTGTACAACTTTATCATACAGCATGTGTACATTCTATTGTGTGCTCAGCACTCATGATCATGTTTCCTTCTGTCACCATATATTTGACCCCTTATAACTTCTTCTGTTATTGATTTCTAGTCCAAGTCCACTGTGGTCTGAGAGTAGACACTGTATGATTTCTATTCTTTTAAATATGTTTAGGTATGTTTTACAGCCCAGAATGAGGTCTCTCTTACAGAATGTTCTATGTAATTTTGTAAAAAATGTCAATTCTGCTGTTGTTGGCTGAAGTAGCCTATAGATGTCAATTATATCCAATTGATTGATGGTGTCATTGAGTTCAGCTATGACCTTACTGATTTTCACAGGAGATTTTTAGGACAGTCAAGCTATTTGTATGATACTGTAATGATGAATACATGTCACACAAATAAAACCCACAGACTTTAACACACTAAGAGTAAATCTTAATGTAATTTGTGGATTTTAGTTAATAATACATCAATTTTTGCTCATCAAATGTACAATAACAAGTATACCACACTAATGCAAGGTATACTGGTGCAAAGTGGTATAAGGGAAACAGTATTGCTGGGAGGGTAAATATGGTAACTCTTTGTACTTTCTGCTGTTTTTTGTAACTCTATAATGACACAGAACATCTCTTAATTAAAACTAAATAAATAAATAGCTAAATAAATATATGGAAAGAACGTAGTCATATGGCTTCATATCCCATTGCACCTTTCCCTTTTAGAAATCATTAGAGTCTGAATACGAGTTTTCAATTTGTAAAAGTCTACAGATAATGATATTTTTCAATATGAAATCCACTATTTTCAGCAATAAAAACTTTAATTTTAGATATATTTCTAAACATGTATTTTTAAATCTTTTTGCATTAACACCAGTTTCCTTAAAAAATGACTATTTTCTTATGTTAAATACTGACCCCCAAAATATAGATTTCAAGTTTATTTATTTAAAAAATATTTTGTAGTTATTTTCCTAGCATACACATTTTATCATATAAAACATTGATAATTCTGGAACACTTTTCCTTTAGTTGAAGGGAAATTAGTCATCCAACCATAAGTCAGATATTGTTAAATACTTTACCAAATATCTTTTTTTTCTTGACTAATCTGAAAGACACTTGATTTAAACTTGTTGTCTTAACATCCTCTTCAGTAAGTGCCTTCACTAATGCTCAAATATGCCCCATTTGGAAAATAAATTATATGGTTACCTTCACTAGGATGGATAACGGAGTGACATGTGAGATAACATCATTATTAATTATCATTAAGAAAAAGCTTGTGGATGGCTCTGCCTTGTGTTTGTTAACGGCACTGTGGCTGGGTATTCTGTGTCTGAACATGGAATATATATGTTTTTGTCATAAATGAGTTATATCACATCTTATTAGAAACCTTGAGAGAAAGTGTGTTCTTAAGGATCTCTTTATTTAGGTTTTTTTTTGCCAATATTTCTTATACCTCTTTCCAGCTCAAATATGGCTTCTCAGCTCGTTTCTCATTCTCTTGAAAAGGTTTTTATGTGGATCCAAACTTGAGTCTAGAGAATCTCACAAATAAATATTTGCTATGGTGTGAAGTCACTGTGTTATGGATATTAACATGTATATTTGCAATGGAAGTAGGAATAGACACACACATTTTCTTAGACCTTCTTCCTATTATAATGCAGAAGAACTGTTGAAAGTTGACTTACTGATTCAAGTGCCCCTAAAATGATATAGTTCAAAATTTCTGCATTACCATCTCAATCACAGTTTTGCTAAAACAGTGGAACTTCTGTTTTTAGTTGAGTTTTAGGTAAAGATCAATAAACATGTAGGCAATTAAATGCAACTATTGCCTATAAACTGCCTCCGTAGACATGTTTCTTTAATTTGTTTGCTTTAATGTGGTAAAAGTAATTCTATTTGCATTCATGTGTATTAGTTTTTGTTTTTATTTAGCAACAAATTTTAAGGATTGGGAATACTTTTATTTTGCCCTGGCTTTTCTCCATTCCCAGAACTTGTATCTACTTCTTCATAAACACACAGAGAAGACAGCAGGCAAACAATGATCCATCCTCGATTAAACATTATACTTTTACATCAAAGATAAAGAGGGTCCAGGGAAATTAATCCTTTGCCCTAGGAAGTTTATTAAAAATGCTAAATCAGGAGCTGATGGCAGCTTAAATAGCTTGAAGTAATTCTCCAAGGGAAATTTTCTAAAATCCTATCTGTTGAGGTAGGTTTGGTTCAACAAATACCAAAGATCAAGTAAATAAAAACAGCATAGTTATTAAACATTCTTCACATTAAATATCAGTTAAGAAACTAAAGACAATTTTTGCACAAGAGGCACTACATGTCAATAAGAATCTACGTAGTACTGAAAGCTTGAATCATGTTTTTAACTTAAGAAGAACTTAAATATCTGAAATCACCTCTGAACAGAAAAAATAATAAGTTTCAAAAATAAAAACTTGATGTTTAGTTAAATATTTAAATTCATGCACAATCAGATTATGTCTCCTACAAATATCTGCTGCAAAACTGCACACATTTTAATGCTTATATGAGTAAGGCATGGTATCAGCTTTAGAACATTTATTAAGGAATAATGAGATGAAAAATACTTCTATCCAGCCCAGCTGGTGTAGCTCAGTGGATTGAGTGCAGGCTGGGAACCAGAGGGTCCTGGTTCGATTCCCAGTTGGCGCACATGCCTGGGTTGCGGGCCAGTGAGAGGCAACCGTACATTGCTGTTTCTCTCCCTTTCTTTCTCCCTCCCTTCTCCTCTCTCTGAAAATAAATAAATAAAATCTTTAAAAAAATACTTCTATCCATATAGATTATAATTAATTGAAGTGGGTGGCACAAAGTGTGATATACACAAAAATATATTATACTCAGCAATATTTAAGTATTTTCAGACTAGTATAAAAAGCTATTTTAAAACTCTAAGAGACAATTTCACTTTCTCCCCTGATATGTAAAGATCTTGGAAGCCATCAACTCCAATACTCACAACAAGAAATTAAACAAATCGATAATCAAAAACTTTTGTTAGATTCATCAGATAATTGAGGTCACTTAGAAAACCACTGCCCTAAAAACTGGGGACAGAAAAATACAGGTGCAAATAACAGGTAGGAACGCAGCTAGTAATGGACAAATGACCGTAAGGGTAAACTGAATGTGGACTAGCTGCGCGCGTTAAAACCCCTGGGGGTGCAGTCTTTGGGAGGGCTTTTGCACTTTCCATGAAGTTTACCTGTGAAAGCCCTATCAGATTATCTTGAGGAAGGTCAGAGAAAGATCCAGTGGTGGAGAAGGGGAGAGAAAATAACATATGCCCACACCAGTATTTTCTCCACAACAAATTGCCCTTAAGACAAAATACTTTATCAGAGGAAGAGGAATTAGAAACGCTAGTAAGCAGTAGTCTTCAGGTCAAACACAGGAAAGACTAAAAACAAAAGCTAAGAAATGCTTCTAAAGGTCACAACCCAGGGAAACTGGTACACTCCAAAAATGAACGATTATTCATAAAATTGTAGAAAGCGCTTTTTCCCAAAATGCCTTACAACATCAACATCTACTATAGTAACAGTGAATTAAAACTGAGAGCCTCAAGACAGATTCTATTTAAGAAAGTGTTTCTAGGAAAATCCAAATACAGCAGTGGAGACAGAAATAAAGGCATGGAAGAAATGGAAGCCTCTGACCCTTTCAGCTACATCGAACATTAAATGCAGCATGCTCTCCAGCCAGACAATCATAGTACCTCTCACAAAGAACTGTTTACCTCAGTTCTTACTTCCTGATACATCGTGTTCAGTCTTCAACATAAAATTACAAGACATGGTAAAAATTCAAGGAAAAACACAATCTGAAGAGGTAAAACAAACATCCAGAATCAAATAAGGGGGTGTTTTGCAATTATCAGATAAGAAATTTAAAATGACTATAATGAATGTGCTAAGGGATTTAATGAAAAGAATTTACAACATGCAAGAACACATAAATAATACAAGCAAGGAGATGGAAACCCTAGGAAAGAATAAAATGAAATGGCAAGAAATCAAAAAATTCAGTAAAAGAACTATAGAATTCCTTTGAGGGATTCATCATTAGACTGGATACAGCTGAGAAAAGAATCCGAGTTTGAAGATATATGAATAGAAACTTCCTAAACTGAAAGACAAACCTGAATTTAAAAAAAAAACAAAAAACCAAATTATGTTAAAAATTTATACCTAGGAATACCATAGTCAAACAGCAGAAAATGAAAAACAGAGAGAAAATATTAAAAGTGGTTAAAGAAAAATGCAGTTTCCTTATAGAAGAGCAAAAATAAAAACTACAAAACTATATAAGCAAAAAAGAGTAGAATAAACATTTTAAAGCATTGAAAAAAACACACACAACAAAGACCTGTAATTCTGTACCCACTCAAATTATTCTTAAAAGTGAAGAACAAATAAAAATATTCTCCTACAAACATAAAGTGAAGGAGTTTCTTGCTAGTAAATCTGCTTTGCAAGAACAGTAAAGTCTTTTAATTTTCTTATTTTTAGTGTGTCAAAGTAGCAGAAAACTCTGGTTTTGGAGATGAATATCCTCCTTTGAGTCAGGAAAAAAGCAAGCAATAATGTGTGAAGGTAAGGGTAAACTTGATTTACTATGAGTGTGTTGAGACAGGAAGCTTATGCCCAATGACCTCTTTCTGCTGAAAGAGAAGAGTGATATTGAAAATGACAATGAAATAGATGTCTGGGAAAGACTAGACAATTTTAAAATACTTCTACAGAGAGAGAATCAATGTGAGGTAAATAAATGGATTGCTAGGTAGAGATTAAGAGCTGTAGGGTTTAAATATAATATTATTAAACTGGAGACATGTAACATGTTTCTATGAACATTTCCAGCAATATCAGGTTGTACCAAAGGAATTAAAAAAATGAAGACTTAGGTAGAGTATTGGTTTAAGAGCCACTGCTTTTATTTGTTTACATGCCTAAATTTTAATTCTCTAAATTTTTGCTATTTATTGGCACTAGCATTTGTTTTTGGAAGTTATGAAGAAATCAACACTCCTATCTTTAGTCTTTCTGGGTGATGTACAGAAAAGAAAGTAATGTAATAATGCATCTAAATTTTGTTTTAAGCTTTTAAAAGTCTTATTACAGTGAGCATGGGAGTGCTATAAGAGAATATTCCTTCCTTCCTAACAAGGACAAAAGGCCAAGTAATCTGCAAAATCATAACTTTTCTGAACCTATTAGAACTAGGATACCACAAGGCAACTAAATAAATTAAACTCCCAAGAATGCTAGCCCATTCTTAAAGGCCAAAAATTTGGAACATAATGACAATTTTGAAAATCTGGGACCCCAAACCCAAACCCAAGAATTTACAACCTCTAAAGAATCCTCACAAGAATTGCGATAGCCATTCTTCATGATACACAATGCAGCAGGTGATTAGTTCCTGCTAGGGAAAGACAAAAAAAAAAACATGTCTATTTCCATCAGAAACTTGCTCATTGGAGCAAAAAATCTTTGGCTGCTTGTGAAGGACAGCAAACTCACCATTGCTTCTGGGGGCGGGGTGGGGGGTGGGGTTAGTAAAAGGGAAATACATCTTCATTCAGGGATAAGTAAGTATGCTTTCACCAATAGGATGCAAGTAAAGATCCATCGTAGCTCGGGAAAGTGTAGAAGTAGGGCTCAGCAATAAAAGTATGACTGCCAATTACAATTTAACAAAACAGATATTTTTAGTATAAGTATATGTTTATATTACCACTTCCAAGAGAAACACTTCCATGGGCAGTATATTACATAGGACATACTTATACTAAAAGTGATTTATCATTATCTGAAATTCCAATTTAACACTGAATTCTGTATCTTATCTGTCAAACCCAGCTAGAAGCAAAAGACCTCTGTCCATAAGGGAGGAGCAGAATATCATCTTGTGCCTAGATCCTGCTTGTTCTACAGTTAAAATTCATTCAGTGTCTCACCAGTTTTCAGCAGCTAATCTGTCACTGTCATTTCTCACCAGAATTATTGGGAAAGTCCTTTACCTCTTGTACATGCTTTCTTCCTTGAACATAGACAGTCAATTCTCAACACAGCAGTCAGATGTTACTATTAAAAGCCAAGTCACATCATGTTATCCTCAGTTTAAATCCTCCAATGTCTTCCATAACAAGCTCAGAAGAAAAGCCAAAACCTTCAAGATCCTGAGAGTCTAGCCCCTTCTCTGAATTCATTTGCTCCACTCCAGCAACAGCACTTCTTGCTGTTTGCTAAAATTGGTGATCATATTTCCATTTTAGGGCTTTTGTGCTTGCTTTTCTCGCTTCCTGGAAGGTTTTTCTCCTATTTATCAACACTTGTCTCTCCACTTATCCTTTCGATATTTTCTCAAACTGAGCTTGTTAACCAAGGCCTTCTGTAACCATGCTTACTAAAATTATATATCACCATCCTCAGCCAACACTCTAGTCCCATATCGTGTTTTATTATTAGTCACCTAAAACACCATATATATTTATTTATTTAGCTTATTTTCTATCTCCTCTCAGTAAACCTGGATTGGGGATTCTTGTTTCTTTTATTCGTGGCTATGTCCCAGGACTCGGAAGTGTTTCTGGAAACATAACTGATGCTCAACAAAAATGTGTGGAATAAATGAAGGAATCTACACATGAATGAATGAGTGATTTAAAACACAAAGTTGAGCAAATGTTGCCATCAAAATGAAAATATATTTTAGAATATACATTATAATGTTGTTTTAGAGATATTGTTCAAAATATGGTACATTTACACATTGTTCCTTCTAGAATGTGACTTTTCTTGATTCCTTAGGGTGCTGCAGTAACCCTTAATCTCACACTGTTTCTACATTGATATAAAGTACTCTCTCAGACAGAACATACTGTAGCCTTTTAATACCAACATTCATCATGTTAAAATATATGCATGGCCTATAACTTCTGTGGAATAGCCCACAATGTGGAATAGGAGTGATCCCGAGGCAGAGCTTAAAATAAGCAAATAGGTCAAATGTTCAACTTACCTGCAATATTTTTAATTACTTGGCATATCCTTCTAAATGAATGTTCAGGCCCTATCAAACCATTGTGACACTGAACTTAAATGAGAAAAATACCAGGATCCCCATGTGTTTCATCTTTTTTAATGCTCCAAGTAAAATGAATCTTTTGATTTTTTTCATCCTGAAAATGTCTCTAAAGAGCCAATGGTTTAAATGCAAAGTTATTCCCTTAAGGAAAAGGTTCGAAGTTTTCATTTTCCAAGAGTAAAATATTACTTTCTCACATGAAAGTTTTGTCTATTTTATTGCTAGAGTTGGAAAAAAAAAGTCTCAGAACTTATTTAATATAGCCCAATTCATCAAACTGATTCTTTCTTGCTCTAGGTTATTTCTCATTGATAGTCACTTTGGTTGCTAGAAATTTCTAAATTAGTGTTTCATACATCTGTGTGGCACATGTTATTTAGCCAACTATTGTCTTTCATTTATATTCATTATGTGTATGTGTGCGACTTTATCACTGGTCAGCACTACAATAACCAGAAAGGAGCGATTTATACTGTCATAGATGCAGAAATAAAAGTATTTTATTTAAAAATATGTTTTTACTATAATCTGTTAGAAGAAGGAACTTCATTAAGCATAAAATGCCATTGTTTATTTTAGTATTAGATGAGTGTTGTGTGTGTATTATATTAGTGAACAACAGCTTTCAGAGTGTTTTTGTTTGGTTGTTCAGACTTATCAAATCTATGTCTGTATTTAAACCTTAAAATACTGTCTTTTATTGTTCAAAGAGAAATGAAGTAATGAGGATGGTAATATCTGCATACTCTAAGTAAAAAAAAAAGTTTATGTCTTATATGAATTAAATATACTGCCAAATTAATTAAAGTGGGAATTTAGATCCTAGAATGGAATTTTTTTGAAAAGGTACAATAATTGCTCTGAATTTTATCCAGTTACAAAATATAAACATTCTCTACTCATGCAGTCATCTCTTTAGGTGAAACAACCACTAGAGTCATTTTAGTAAGTACAGTATTTTCAACTTCTGACTAATTTTTAGATGAATATATATTCCATATATATTTTGAGGACACAATGGACATAATCTCTATCAAATTCACAGGTGAGAATCTGTAATCATTAAATGACACGTATCATTAAACATATAAATAACATAGGTCATTTATTGCTAAACATAACTAGTACTAAATTTTAAAAAACATGGTTGATTTTCTGTCTCATTTTTTTACATTGTAAAATTTAACTCTACATGTGCTCCTGTGCTAAGATACTATTTTTTGCTTTAAAATAGGAATAATTATGTTTACAGCTAAATATATTTAAACCCCAAACCCCATTTTTAAAGTCCTGGCAGGCAGTTTGAGATGGTTAATTTTATGTGTCATTTTTGCTAGGCTAAGATACCTACTTCTTTGGTCACGCACAAGTCTAGATATGGCTGTGAAGGTATTTTTGGATGAGATTAACGTTTAAATCAGTAGACATTGAGTAAGTCAAATTAATCTCCATAACCTCAAACCTCATCTAATCAGTTGAAGGCCTTAAGAAAACAAGACTGAGGTTCCTCAAAAAGATGGAATTCTGCCTACAGACTGCTTTCTGACTCCAGCTACAGTGTCAATTCTTCCTCGATTCTTTGTCTTTCTGCCTCACAGTTTTCAGACTTGCCAGACCCCACAGTTGCATAAGCCAATCCTTTGAAGTCTCTCTCTCTCTGTTTCACACACCACACACAAAACACTAATGGCTCTGTTTCTCTGGACAATGATCTCTATTGGAAACATTCTTAACTTATGTACAGATATCATCTCTCCTATACTCTTTTCCTTGAATCTAGTTCCTACTGACCCCAAGCTACCACTTTGGCCACGGAAGCTTTTGTGTGAGAGAAATAAGACTTGGAAATGTTGGTGGTCTTATAAATTCAGAAGTGGAATAATGGAAGAAGTTAGAATGACGATAAAATGAAAAATACTCGAGCTGATCCAGAAGTAATCAGCCATGGTGGAGATAAATTCACAAACTAAATTCATTTTGAAAGAGGAATGCCAATAGATACAAACATTACAATTTTTTTTAAAAAAATATAACCTATAAAACTTTAGACTTTCAAGGGCAATAATTACAGATTACTGTAAAACAGTTCAATCACATTACATTTTCCTAAATTATAGCTAAATCACTAGTCTTTGATAAAGAGGAGTTTTGATCATGTATAAGGGCAATGACTTTGGATATGAAACACTTTGAAGCAAGTGGGTGGAATGGAACAACCGGGAGAGTACAGGGCAGGTGCTTTAGGGAAGAGTAAGCCAAAACATTTTAGAGAAGGGAAACTAACTGGGTAAGACAAATGTACTGAAAGGGAGAAAAACAATACCAATAATAATAGTAACAATTATAATAAATAATACTGCAACTTTGTTTACTATTTAACTATTCTCAGGAAAAATTGGAAGCGTCTGCTTCTTCCTTTTGATATTTCATTGTTTTCTTATCCCAGGATTCAGAATTCAGGCAGCTGAACTAGCATTTCATGTTAATACACTAGAATTTGTAGGCATTTAAGGACTAACCTGAGAACTGAACAAATTTAACAATGTATTCTCATTCAAATATATGTTCTGAGTTATAAACAATCATTTTACAATGGAACTCTAGGAACACAATATACTTGTAATTTTGAGGTCTGACAATTTTATTACATGTGTCATCAGCCATTTTTAAGACAATGCAAAGTTTAAAATATTTTGACAAAATTTTTGTTTATCTTTGGATCAGAATTTGTATAAGAATGATGATTTAATTATTCAAACTATAAAAGGCTCTGCCAATAGCTTTCAAAGGGATTTTAGAACAGAACAGTATTGCATTTGTTTTTTGATTTTGAAAGTTTGTTTGCAATGGGGACACATTTTTCAATTAGGTGACTGATATGAGAACTTTTTGAAACATGATAACATTCCATTTAAACCACGAAGTATATCGTTTTGAATCTTTATGAAACCAGTAAAATTGAATATCTTTTTCAAAACAAGGAAACATCTGGAAAAAAATAAAATTATTTAAATATATAATCAAATAAAATAAATTACAACTTACTGACTATTCAAGAGGGGGGAGGAAACACTGATTAGACTATATATAAGGGTAGTAAAATAGAGAACCTTCATTTAAAAGCTAAGATAGAATATAAAAGAAGAAAGATTTGGGAGTTAGCAAGGCCTCAAGAAATCATAGAGTTTATCATAGAAATTACAGCTAATTACCAGTTAATATTCTCATCGTAAATGTTTCCCACATTTAGTCCTTTTATTATCACTCTCTAATTTTTATATTAATTATTAATTAATTACCTAGTAATTTCATTATTATTAAATTAATATTCCATTTAAATATAATAGGGCTTGTAATCACCATCTATTTTAGCCTCATCTCAGAAAATAACACCCTTGAAGACAGACTCAATATGTTAATTGTACTTCTGAATACATATTAGCCTGATTGTTTTGTACGCACCACTTAAAACCATCTCGTGTATAATGTTATATACATGTCACATATTGTGAGAAATTGTTTCATAGGAATCATGAAAAAGCTCAAGGAGATTAACATCAAGCCTCTAGAATGCAGAATTGTATTCTTTAGCATGGGCCATTTGTTTCATAAAACAACCCTACTTTTTAATTTTTTTTTCCCATGGAATTAATTTTCTTTATTTTTTTTAATTTTTATTTATTTTTAATTGTTCAAGTACAGTTTTCTGCCTTCCCCCCCCACCCCAGCCCACTCCCTCAGCCCTCCCCACCTCCTGCCTGCCTCCCCTCCCCCATTTTTGTTCATGTGTCCTCCATAATTGCTTCTGCAAACGCTTCACCTTTTCCCCTAAAATTCCTTCCTTTCTCCCTTCTGGTCACCATCAGCCTGCTCTCAATAAATGAATAGATCAAAAAACTATGGTACATTTACACAATGGAATTCTATGCAGCAGAAAGAAAGAAGGAGCTCCTACCTTTTGCAACAGCATGGATGGAACTGGAAAACATTATACTAAGCAAAATAAGTCAGGCAGTGAAAGACAAATGCCATATGATCTCACCTTTAACGGGAACATAATCAACAAAACAAACAAGCAAAATATAACCAAAGACACTGAAATTGATAGCCCTACTTTTTAAAATGCCCCCCTCTTGCTTTGAACTAAAATCTGTCTCCTAATGATTGTTATATGTAAACTAAAGATAGAAATTTGGTTGCATTTACCTTATTTGGAAATTATACAGGAGTAAAGTGTCCAGGAATCCCTAGAGATTAAAATAACTTCCATTTTAGAAAAAAAATATGAATTACTATGTGGATGTTAATTTAGATAAATTCATATATACAATAAGTTTTTCTTTTTTTGTTTTCTCAAGTTGAATGCTTAATCATTTAGTCTAGAATTATTTCAGCACGTGTTGCTAAGCTTACTAATTCTTTCTTTCTTAAAATGGAAATCTAATAAGACCTTGCCTATCCGCAATTTTCTTGGTTGTTCATAATCCTCTGTAATTTCACAAAACTCTCTAGTTTCATCCTCTATTTTAACTGATTCTATAATTTCACCTTTAAGTATTCTGGGTATTTTCAAGTATAGGGGAAGTAGACTTAATTATTTACATTGAAGCACACCTGCCCAACTCTAATCTAACACGGAGGTTTTGATTCTAGGTTACCAGCAAAACAGAAGAAACATTAGAAGAAATAAAAACAGAAATAATCTAGAGACAAGAAAAATGGAATCAGCAAATTCAAATGACTACATTTGTCTAAATTGCCCTGCCTGTGGTAAATATTGCATAATATGCATTGATGTCCAAGGCTTTTAAACGCATTTCACATTGCTATAATTCTAAATAGACTTTAAGACATAATTATCCTCAATGTATCTATGTATGTGCATGTGCGTAGAGTATATATAATTTTCCACAAATGGAAAAAACATATGTGCATATGTATTTCTTTCCATTAATGGGATATTGTAACTCCAATGATGATTTCCTGGGTCAATCAATATACATGTAAGTAATTATCATCCATAAAAACTTTATTGAATAGGATAACAGATGTCTAGGATAATGTCCGATTAAACATCTCAGTTAAAATGACTGTGGGATCCATCTAAACTACAGTCAAAATTATTTTTATAAAGAAAAATTATATTAATTTATCTTAGAAAATCTCTGAATTTATATTTATTAAAGTTAATACTCTCATTGTATTTTAATAGTTAAGATAACTTTCAGGAAAATACTTAAAGGTTTACATGTTTCCAGTTATTTAGCAGTTTTTAGCTTAATATTGTATAAGAATTACAATTACCTAGCATTTTTTCAAACAGGAAAATCATTACTCATGCTCAGTTAAATAGGCTATTGAGGAGTAAAAGCTTTCTACCAATGTCTGCTTAAAAAACCTTCTTTTGTGAATTGGCTTTGTATATATGGGGAAAAAATACACAAAGTATTCTCATCCATCACAGAGCTTCACCTACACTAGGTGATTTTACTTGCTCTTACTTTCCAGAGAAAAGAGACTTTAGGTGTACACTTTTTGATGGGGCTCATATACAAAATGCTCACATTTTAAACTTCTTTGCTTCTGATTTACTTTTTCCAAGTTTCCTTTCTATGTATTTTGAATCCCATTCCCTTTTTTTTGTATCTACAATTCAGTCATTCCAGTCTTTATTTTAGTTCACATAATTAAAAACACAAACAAAAAGAAAAACAAAGCCAAAGAAATATTAAAAACACTTTAACTCAGTATTTTTTTCTTTTATCCTGTGAAATGCAACACATGTGTTTCCCAAGTGCTTACAGAGTACAGTTGATCAATAATTGTATTTTTAATGAACAAATAAGTCCTTTTCCTTAAGGCAATATGTTTATCTTAGTTATTTTCTACATAAGAGTTTACAGTAAGTTAGACATACACATAGGGCAAGAGAGGGGAAGGGAGACAGAGAGAGAGGGAGAGAAATATCAACGTGAGAGAAAAACATTGATCTGTTGCCTTTATACACACCACGACTGGGGTCTGATCCTGCCACCTAGTCATGTGCCCTGACCAGGATTTGAACCTACAACCTTTCACTTTCTGGGACAACACTTCAACCAACTGAGCCACAGTGGCCAGTAGTACTGTACATTACCTTAAGTAAAATGCAATACTGTTTCCAGCTCTAAGAAATAATACTGTAAGGCATAATAAAGATAATTTAAGGTAGACATACTTTATAAAATATTATTAAATTGACATCAAAATATAATATAGACAGGAACAAAACTGCTTTTAGCAATTTATTTTTAAGAAAACCATGCTTTAGCTTCAGTTAATTAATTTAATTAATTAGCCATTATCATACAACATAATTTAGTAAACCTATTTTATTATATGATAATACATTTATGTCTACTCTGTCCCACTTTTCCAAAGGTTTATTTTGCACATCAAAGAATAAAATTGAGCCACTAAATTATGTTTCTCTTATGAAAACACTGAAATCATTGTGAATTAAGATAAATTTTAAATCCTTTTATACTTTAAATAAAATTCTATGTTTTAAAGATACAAGCAAAGGATAAAATTTCTGGGAAATGATATCTTAGTAATTGCTTGAGTTAAACTTCAGCTAGAAGAGTTAATTGACTCCTAATGTTTTATACTTGTATGTAGGAAATTATAAAGAAGTTAACTTTTAGATTTGAAGCAAAAAACCTTTCATGACAAACTCTAATGAGATGGTTATGTGAGGGAAATACATAAATCACAAATATTCCACTTTCAATAAAATATTTTCTACACAACCAATTTATATAAAATTCCCAGTTTATTTAAGTCAGTATTTCTCAAACTTTGGCAACTGAGGCCAACATAATGTTCTTCAACATAGAATTAAAGTTCAACCTTATTGTAGGTAAATTTTAGTAATAGAAGAAAAGTTTTCAAGTACAGTACAGAAAATAATTTCTGTAACTATGACAATAATAATAAATATGGCAAACATAATAATATTATTTCATATCTTTGGGAGGCACTATACGGTTTGCGCAAGAACACTAAAGAAGCTCTTTGAGCCTTGGTGATTGACAATGAACTTTAGTCCAGATTCTTGCCCAGTTAGTTTCTTTTCTTACTCTATTTTTAAATATTTAAAACTCCAAGCTCACAGCTACAGGTTGTGGAATGGCAGCAAGTGCTTGGTGGCTTCACCATGTGAATCTGAGTATTTGGTATGGACTCAGAATATAATGAGACATTTATACCTGACAATCTTTAACAGTTTTATGGAATAACACTATGGGTATATCAAATTTAAAATTTTAAATGTCAAGTATTTCAATTTGCATGCCAGAGCTTAATGAAGATTTAATAAATCTTGATTTGTATTTAAAATGTGCACACAGTCTCCTGATTCCTGTGGCATATTTAGATTTTTAAATATACCCAATAATGTATGAACAATGTATTATCTTAAAAAAGAAAGAATGAATCATTTTAAACCACTGATATTGGAGTTTGTGCTTTAAAACAACTAAATATATTATCCTCAGTGTTAACAACGAATGATCTTTATCTCAGAAATTATAGGTTCCTACCATACAAAATATTAAATGAATCCCTGGCCACACAACATAACAGACTACACAAAATAACTGAAATGGAAATTTTTTGTATTTCAAGTGCTATGAATAAATATTTTATGTCTTCCTTTACTACCAAAATGCATGTGAGCACTTTTCCCTTGGCAGTCAGGGTTCTGACTTTGTGCTGTTGATATAACTCTACTATTAAATAAATAATGTTTTCCAGTAGCTCTTTTTTTTCTCTCCTAGAAAACTATGCCATGTTAGTGGCTGAACAATGCTTCTTTAGTTTTTCATGCTTGCCTGCCATTAGTGACCAAATTTTATGAATTTAGTACATGAAAAACAGTTCATGATTATTCAATAAAGCATTCACAAACACATTAAAAAACATTTAATAATTTTGAACAGTGTGATCCCTGCGTTTTGTTCTAAAATGATGTGAAACCCTAATGAGCAGGGACAATATTGTGTAATATACAGATAAATTTAAAAAAATGTGAATAGATAACTGATCCAAGGAATAAAATATTTAAGATATGTAGTGTTTTCTCTTTTTGCAGTTTTTGAGTTGCTTCTGCAGAGATGTTTGATTTGCATATCTCCTTATCCCAGAACATACATATTTACATAATTTTTTCCAGAGTTCATTTTACTACTTACTTCTGTATTTTTCTATAAAATATTTTTTAAAGTTTGATTATTAATATTATCATTTTGGTACATTTTATGGTTTAATAAATAATTTAAAAGTGATTTATTCATTTGATGATTTGGAACTATAACATATTTTAAAAACCTACAAATTTAAGAAATGTGAATAATGACAAATGGTAAATAACATCAACTTAAATGGTCTTTTAATTAGATGCCAACTGGGACAAATTGACCAATATATAATTTGTATTATCACATAACATTTCTAAAAAATGAATAACTAAGGATATAGTAGAATTTTTATGAAAATAAATCATTTACTAGCATTTCAAATTAGTAACAAACATGGAGGATAGCTTTTCCCCCCACTGATATATGTGTAAATCATGGGTCCACCAATTGTATGTATCTAGGATAACATACAATTATCATTGTTATCTTTATAGCAAGTTACTACCAAGGATCACCAACCCATTTAACACTTTACATCAACAGTTTGATCAAACCAGCTATCAAATAATTCACTGTGATTTATCACCAATTTTTATTGTATTTATTTTAAGCAGTTCTGTTTAATATTTTCTAAATTATTTTTTAATTTTATAGTACATTACTCCCATTTGTGGTTTATTTGTATCAAATACAGAGTTCGCCGGAGGGCCTCGTTTCCCACATGGCCAGTGGTGGGAATGACAGCCCACAGAAGTTCATGACACCAGGTTGGGATGTGCGTCTCATCACATTAAAACACATCAGGCACACAGAGGAGAAAATTTTAATATAGTTCACATTTTAGAAAATCACATATAATGTGGAATGGCCAATATACTCTGGAAAAGTGTAACTTTAAAAGACATAATCTTGGATAGCAACAGAAAGCACTAGATATTTCTAAGGTCATATATATCTGTGATACAATACTACTTAAATCTCAATCTTCGCAAGTACATGTACAATTAGAAAAATAATGAACATTATATATATTTAATAATTCTCAACATTTTAAATATTAAAAACAATTGCTAAATGTTGATACAAGTGATACCATCATTTTAACTTGGTAATTTACTACAGGCAAAATGAATAAATTATCAAGCTACATTATTAACATTGTTCCAATTCAAGATTATTTATCTCAAATCACATTATATACAAATATAGCATTTACCAATATAAAATTATCTCCAGTAATGAGTAATGGCAAAAACATTGATGAGAGAAAAATGATAAACATGTATTTAATCAAATGACACTGGGGGTAGGTATATGCTTGCTTTCATTTCCTTATTTATCTAACACAGTTTATTTAAAGTATCATTTAAATACAACCATACAACTTTTATCCAAAAGAATACATTTCAGTACAAGCTCTGTCACATGCATTCTGCACAAAATTTATATTTTTGTTTTGCTTTTCAATACTACTTTCTTGTGTGCAACTTGGTGAGAACAAATATTGTTATAATGATAGGTATTAAGCAACAAACCTCCCATGTATAGACCTTTATTTTTCCTAAAATTCAGTTCAGTAAATGACATTCAATTAATAGCATGAGCTAGTCTCAGTGTTAAGACATTTCCTGCTCTCACAGCTTTCACAGTACTGTAGTTTCCATAGAGTTCACCCTCCTACCTGAACAAATAAAGGGCCAGTTCACATGTTTCATTCCCAAGGAAAGCTACTCAGTACATCATGGTGAATTTGAGTTCCACGCAGAATTTGGCGTAAGAAAAGTAAGGCCAAGCTCTTCCCATGGTCATGCTTCATAAATGAAATATCATTAAATCCAATGAAGTGCGCTGTTTTAAAGCTAGAGTGTAGATGAAAGCCCACTATTCTCCTAGAATTCTTTTGGGAAGACACTAAAGAAACCCAGAATCTAATTATTTTCTATAATTCAATAATCACATGCTCTTATAAACTGAGACATACTTGTATTTAATCATTATTTTGAGTTAAGTATCTCATTTAGAGCTTGCATGTTTAGCATGTTTGTAGAATTTTTTTTCCTTTTTTTTGAAAAAAAAATTTGTGTATTTAATTTTAGAATATAAAGGGAAGAGAGGGAGAAAAAGTGGGAGAGAAACATCAATGTGTAGCTGCCTCCAGCTTGCCCCTCAGGGGACCCAGCACACAACCCATTCATGTGCCCTGACTGGGAATCGAACCAGCGACCCTTTGGTTCATTGACTAGTGCTCAATCCACTGAGCTACACCAGCCAGAGCAATCATTTTTTTCTTGATGATAAACCTCAAAGAAATGCAAACATTCTTATGCCCATAATAAAATATATAAAAGAAAGTATGGATTGTTGGTTTAGCTCCCTGCACATAATAATCAATGAAATACCAAGCAATTAGCTGTAGTTTTTAATACTTGAGACATATACCTCATACCTGTCAGATTGGCTACCATCAATAAGTTAACAAAAAAGTGCTAACCAAGATATAGAAAAAAGGAAACCCTAGTACACTATTGCTGGGAATGCAGATTGGTGCAGCCACTGTGGAGAGCAGTATGGAGTTACCTCAACAAATTAAAAATGGAACTGCCTTTTCACACTGCTGGGAACATACCCTAAAAATCCTGAAACACCAATCAGAAAGAATAAACACCGCTTGTCTGTCCAGAAAGTATACAATCATACAATATGAAAATATTTATTGAAGAACATATAAAATACAAGAAACATCGTACATAGGACAATGACGACATAGCCCTCTTCAAACTAGGGACCTTGAGATCTGTTATAGTTCTCCCAGCATCTCTTCCACTATTAAAAACTCTGCAAAACCATTTGTTGGAATCATCATCAGCTGCATCATTATTTTCCTGAATCTTATCATCCACCTGAAAACTCTTCCTTTTCCCAGGTGATTTTAGTCTGGGAAAAGCCAGGCATCGCAGGGTGCCAAATCTGGGCTGTAGTGGGGCTGAGTTACCTGGGTAATTTGCTGTTTCGTGAAAAATCTCTGCAAAAGATGTGATATGGACAAGGTGAGCACATCACATCTTATGCAGAAGGTGGGCATGTTTTTGTGATAAAGCTGTCAATCACCAGTTGCCCATAGCTGCTGGCTGTTTTCATCATATTGTATCTCTCGACTGATGAAGAACATTGAAGTAGTATTCCTTATTAATTGTTTGTCCTAGAGGGATTTACTTGTGATGGACAATACTTTCCCAATCAAAAAAAACACAGTTAACGTGGTCTTACTCTTGCTGCAACTTTGCTAGACCTTCTTTAGGCATGGAGAACCAGACGACTTCCACCGGGACAACTGGGCCTTTGTTTCCAGATCAAAGCTGTAGACCCATGATTCATCTCCATTTATGACCTTTCTGAGGAAATCCGGTTCATTGGTAGCAATTTGAATCAAATCATTAGCAACTGCAGCACGATATTTCTTCTGCTCGGGGAGCAGAAGCTACAGAACAAATTTTGCCATGACACGTTTCATGCCAAGATCCTGCATCAAAATGTTGGACATGGTAGTTTTGGGCATCCCCAGGTCAGCTTCTAGTTCCCATAACATCAAACAGCAATCTTTGTTGATTGCAGCCAGTTTGACATTCTCAGGGGTTCTGCTTGTTGCAGGCCTTCTAGAACATGGATCACTTTCAACAGATTCTCGACCATCTTTGAAGCATTTGTGCCACACATTTATTTGCTCTGCACTCATTGCATCGTCCCCAAAAGCCTTCTGAATCATCTGAATAGTTTCTGTGGAGAAATGTTCACACTTAACACAAAACTTGATGAAGATCTGTTGCTCTGCTCTCTCAGTCATTTTGAATGGGAGGACCACACAGTACACATGTTCACTCAATGGCATGCACCACCCACACTGACTAGTATAGAGAAGTCATCATTTGTCACACATGCACTTTCTAGTCCACTCTTCTTGACTGCCAGGCTATATTGATGTTGTGCAAACCACTCTCATTATGTTAACAGTGGCTGGCCTTTTTCCAGACTTCATATGTACCTCTATGTTCATAGCAGTTTTATTTACAATAGCCAAGATCTGGAAACAGGCCAAGTGCCCATCAGTAGATGAGTGGATAAAAAAATCTGTGGTACATTTGCATGATGGAATACTATGCAGCAGTAAAAAATAAGAAATTCTGACCCTTTGCGACAGCATGGATGGACCTAGAGAATATTTTGCTAATTGAAATAAGCCAGCCATAAAAAGACAAATACCATATGATCTCACTTATAGGTGGAATCTAATGAACAAAATAAACTGACAAACAAAATAAAATCAGAGTTCTGGATACATCAAACAGACTGACACATCTCAGAATGGGTAGGGGGTGGGGAGTTTGGAAGAGATGAGGCAAAGAATATGTATGTGTAGCCCATGGACACAAACAACAATGTGGTGAAGGCTGAGTATAGGGGCTGGAGCAGGAGTGCAAAGGGGAGGAAAATGTGGGACATCTGTAATATCGTCAATAATAAAATAAAGAAATATAGAAAGTTTTTAATCTCAATATGTATAAAAATTAATTTTAGTCTTTAATTATAAATTAATGCTGTATTAACTAAAATCAAAGTAAAATATTCATATACAAAAGAATAAAGAAAAAGATCACAACTGACTTTTCATCTCTGTGTATGGTTGAGGATTGCAGACTACATCTAATGATATTGTTCTTTCTTTCAATGCCAGGTGAATTTGTAGCAAAACAAAATCCTATCCATAATTTTAAAGGGGTGATATTATCGACTAAACTTACCCTACCCTGCTTCCGATATAAGGGGAGCAAAGAAACGATTCTTTCCACCTTCCAACTGTAGTCAGGTTCTCTTTGTGTGATTTAACATTACTAGACACCATTTTAAAATCAACGATTTGGACTCAAAGTTCAAATGCTTCTTCGTTACTTTTTTAAATTTAAGTATCCCTTTGATGTATTTTAATGCTCTATTAAAACGTCGTCTTTTGCCCCTTTTTTGCTCTGTTCAGTTACCTCAAAGCAGTCGATTCCCCAATCATTGTCTCTGTTCTTTAAATGAGTCAGTGGAAAATACTTGGATTAAGAATATTTGTGTCGTTTATGTCAATTTCTTCCTCTGTATAGTATCACTGTAAATGTGTGAGTGTTGTTATCCATTTAAAGCTTATCAAATGGGTCCTTTTGAAAGATTGCTTTCTACTTCAATTGATGTTTCTCAGCAAGTATACCGAAAGGAACTTTAAAGGAATTAGAGCGCTTAAAGTAGGAATGGCTTTTCTTGTTGTGAAAAGGGATGATCCGTATTCCCTACAATGTTTAAGGATTAAGTTTCTGTACAATTTCTACTATTCTTTTTTTTTAATTTTTTATAAGTAAAGGGAATCTTTTTGTTATTTATACTGAACAGGGGAAAGAAAATGCTTTGCCAAGCTGACAAAACTATCTGAGCATTCAGTTCATAAAGTTCCTTCATTGTCAGTCAATTATAGCAGGGAAGGCAGACAGCTGAAATTGTGACAAAATTAAAAAACATGTTGTTTTCGGAGCACTGTGATGTTAATTTACTACTCAATAAATACAACAAGCTTCCACTGTGGCTTGCAAGCGTGGAGAGAAGCAACGTGAAAGTCCTATGTGAATAGTTGCTTAACTAATTATGAACAGTGGCTGATTAGAGATGAGCAGGGCGATTCTTCTACCACGGTTTTATTCCCTACACCTGTACCTCTGAGTGCTAATGTTGTCAGCAATATAACAACTCAATGATTTACAAAATCGCTTCTGAATGTATAACACTTTCGAAGTATGATTAGTGCCCATTAAAATGATAAATATATTACAGTTTGACAGATGGACTTTAATAAGCTTCGTTCTCACAGAATTTCTAATATTTTGCTGTTTCTAGCTATGGATCCATAAATCTCATGACACACTCCCCTTGTTAGAATTCCCCAGTGGCTTCCGACTGCAACCACAATAAATATTGTATATCAATTTATATTGTTCTGCAAGGTACTGCATGTTCCTACGGATACCTACATCGCTTATCTCTTTTCTCTCTTCTTACCCACTCAATCATTACATTTTAGTCCCACTGGCCTTATTGTGTCCCTTAAATATGCTTTTTCTTGGGTTGTCCTCCTACTGGATCTTCCCAAAGCTGGCTTCTGATCTTTCAGGTCTCCAGAGTGGCCTTCTCTAAACTCCACAGCTGAAGCCACTTCTCTACACACCTCTTTCCCCATGCTATTTTTATTACATTGCCCAGCTCATTTACTTCAGAGCACATATCAGTCTCTAAAGCTTTATTTTTTAATATTTTATTGTCTGTATTCCTCTCACCAGAATATAAGCCTAATATCTAGGACTGCCTTTATCTTATTTATATAGTGGTCACACAGACATTTTGTTTACATTTGATGGAAATAAAGCTACTACTCATTAGTGCATTGATTTATGAAATTATGAAAAGTCTCGTATATACTTATGAAAATTTCCATCATTAAAATAACTATTAGGGTAGGGGCATAGAGAAAAAATTCACCATAAATTTTATAGGACTTATAATTAATAAAAGTACTTCCAATCCCTTAATGCATATACCAAATAATACATTAAAAACATGAGTATAATAATGTAGTTCTGATATGCATTTATGTATTTCTTTTCTTAAAAACTGTGTTTTATATGACAAAATAAAATGTAGTTTTGTTTGACAATTTTTGTAAGAAATAGAGATTGTATCTCAAAAGCAAATGCATTTAAATTTAAAGTAAGTGCTTTTAATAACATAAAACAGACAAAGAAAGTCATGGAATATGGATACTTAGGGTAAAAAATGACAAATATATATATATATATACACATATATATATATCTGCTGAGAATGTGACAGGCACTCAACGCTGAACACATTCTGCAGATATTAATTATGTCAATAATCATAGCAACTTATGATATTCGTATTGTTTCCTACATAACAGTCAAGAAAACTGAGACATGCAAAGTTTAGAAACATATATTTAAAACGTTAAAGTGTTAGAATTGGTGTCTGAAACTACAAAGGCTGGCCTCAGAGGGTAAAAAGCTGATTTGAGAAGACAAAAACCAAGAAAAAGTATTCCCAATTTCCTTGAATGAGTTAATATCTTAAAAAAGAAATCAGTTTATAGCCACATAAATCTTATAATTTTTGCTGTGTTTTTTAACTCAAAAAGCATGGAGTAAGGTTTGCAATCAAGAAAAAAAAAAAAAAAGCAAAACTTAGCTCCTTTTTGAAAAGCTGAATTTAAGCTCAATGTAGCCATGTAGCACCCCTACGGTGACATACCGTTTAGGGGTTGCTTTAGGGGCACATTATGAAGGGATAGCTTTTTCTTTCTATCAGCTTCTTGAGCCTTTTTTTACTTGGAGCACTGAGGTCTTTACTTGGATAAAACCGCTAAATTAGAACCTTACATGATCAAAAGATAGATTGGTACCAATAATTCATAAAACCCTTGATGTGTGACAGTTTTCCCTACCTCTAAGTAATTCTTCATCAATTCTATAGCATTATTATATGCAAATACATTTTTTTACTGAATACTTTTTCTTTGTGTGGTCTATGAATTTAGGTTAGCAATATAATTTACTTTTTATGTAATCATAAAATATTTTATATTATAACATGCATTTCTTAATCCATAACTCACGTGACCACATAACCACACAAAACATGGCTGTGTGTGTATACATCCTGTTCCTTTTGAGCTATAATAGTCATGTGTATGTACGTAAGTGGATAGGAGTATAAACATATCACAAGCAATTTCTTCTTTTCTATAATTCATTAAGCCTTATGTTAATTAAATTTATTTAATACAAGTCTCCATTGGTGTCTCCAAATTATTCTTTCCACTCTCCTTAAGGAACTGCCAGAAAAGAAGTACAGGAGATCCCCATTCCATGCTAATTTCATTAAATTGAGCACAAATGCTTATCTAGTAAATAAATAGTAGTGACACTATTTCAGAAAAAAATAACAAAATAAAAACAAATTATAAAACTTATGTAAATGTTTGAACATCAAAAAATGGAAATGTACCCACCTTCTCCTTCTGCAGCGGCAGCAACCAGCAGTACTTAGCAGTGGCAACTTGAGGCTGCAGTGGGGCAAGCCCCCAGGGTGGTGCTCAGCTGAGAGGGATGCTCAGTGCCCCAAAGGGGTGTGTGTAGGGTGGGAGCGGCCAGCTGGGACCAGCTGGTGGCCCTGGAAAACCTCCCACACTCCCACACCCACACACCCCTTTTGTGTTGCAGGCTGCCCCTCCAAGAACAGAGGCAGCAAGTGGATGTGTGAGCCTTTAAAGGGTCCACCCAGAAAGAGCACTGGGGATGGAAACTGGCACCACCTTCTGGTCTTCCCTGCAGGGTAATAAAACATTGTTTTCTGGTTACTTGGGAAAGAACAGATATGACTGGAATTCCTGAGATCAAAATTTCATATGCTGGAGAGAGAGAAGATGGTGGCAAGATAGATAGGAGTAGAGTCCACTTCCTCCTGCCCATTGGTGAAACGCCTAGCCGATCTTCTGAGGAACAGAGAGAACAGTCAATGGTATTCCAGCATATATGAAGATTAGTGACCAAAATTATAGGAGACATTGAATGATTGGATGGTGAGACATTAAAACCAGGAGCTGTAAAAAGACAAGAGTAGACCCAGATAGGGGTTATCCCAGAAAACAGAGACAGTGAGACAAATTTCAGTTTGCTACTCCAAAAAACTTGCAAGGTGGGAATGGTGAATACCAATACACCTGCTGGAAGAGGAAATCCACCAACAAAGGAACCACCAACAGAAAACAACAGAAGAAGATGAAGGAGGAACTGGGACCCACACTAACCTCAATCCAGGACCAAATGGATAATACATCAATTGGTGGAGAAATTACCCACAACAAACAACTGAAGAAGAATGAGAGAGAAGCCTCAAAACCTTGTCCACACAGAACAATCAGCTTCAACACAAACTATCCACACCAGCACAACAGAATACAAGGCATGGTGGATAGAGTCACCCTCAGTTAACCAGCTGGAGGAAAGGACCCACCAAAGAAAGACCCAGCAACAACCAAAACCCAAAGACATACAGAGAGCCAACATAAGCGACAGTGCAAGACCAGCGAGCTCAGGAGATTAAGGAGACTACACCACTGAATCTCGCAGGTATTCTACCATAGAAGCTCATACCATAAAACCAGGGGGTCAGAACAGATCAATTTAAGAAACAGAAGCTAGCAAGAAGAGTCTCATAAACAATGGGAAGACAAAGAAACAATCCCTGAATGGAAGGAAAGAAAGAAGCCCCAGAAAAAAATGATAAATGAGCCAACTATCAGATATTGAGTTCAAAGCATTGGTTATCAGGAAGCTCAAAAAGTTCAATGAGCTCACAGAAAATTACAAGAAACTATAGGGAAACTACAATGAACTCACTGCGAACTATGTCAACATGAAAAAGGATATAGAAACTATCCACAAGGGCCAAGAGGAAATAAAGAATACAATTTCTGAACCGAAGAACACAACAGAAGGAATCAAAAGCAGGCTCAGTGAAACAGAGGATAGGGCCAGCGAACTGGAGGACAAGGTAGAAAAAAACACCCAGAAAGAGCAAGAAAAGGAAAAGAAGTTCAGAAAGAATGAAGAGGGATTAAAGGAAATGAAAGACAACATGAAACTTAATAATATCCATATAATAGGGATATCAGAAGGAGAAGAAGAAGAGCAAAGGATAGAAAACTTGTTTGAAAAAGTCATGATGGAAAACTTCCCTAATCTGATGAGATAAAAAGTCACACAAATCCAAGAAACACAGAGAGTCCCAATCAAAAGGAACCCTAACAGACCCACTTCAAGACACATCATCATTAAAGTGGCAAAATTCCAAGACAAAGGGAGAATCTTAAAAGCAGCAAGGTAGAAACAGGAAGTAACATACAAGGGAGCCCCAATAAGGCTAGCTGCTGACTTCTCAATGGAAACGCTCCAAGGCAGAAGAGAATAGCAATATTCTAAGTAATGAGAAATATTCTAAGTAATGAGAACCATAGGCCTACAACAAAGGCTACTGTACCCAGCAAGGCTCTCAATCAAGCTAGGAGGACAAATAAGAAGCTTCCCATACAAAAGAAGTCTAAAAAAATACACCTCTACCAAACCAGCTATGCAAGAGATGCTAAAGGGATTACTTTAAGGAAAGGAAGGAAAAGAGAGAGAGAGAGAGGAACACAAGTACAAAAAAATGGCAATGAATAAGTACCTATCAATAATAACCTTAAATGTAAATGGATTAAATGCTCCAATCAAAAGACATTGAATAGCTGAATGGATAAGAAAGCATGACCCACACATATGCTGCCTGCAAGAGACCCACCTCAGGACAAAAGATTTACACAGACTGAAAGTGAAGGGCTGGAAACAAATTTTCCAAGCAAACGGACAGGAAAAAAAGAGCCAGGGCAGCAATACTCACATCAGACAAAATACAGTTTAAAAAAAAAAAAAAAAAAGGCCATAAAGAGAGACCCAGAAGGACACTTCATAATACTCAAGGGAAGAATCCACCAAGAAGACATAAACATTGTAAATATATATGCACACAACATAGGAGCACCCAAATACATAAAGTAAATCTTGGAGGACTTTGAGATAGATATTGACAGCAACAAAATTATAGTAGGGGATTTTAATTACCCACTGTCAAAAATGGACAGATCTTCCAAACAACATATCAACAAAGATATTGTGGCATTGAACAATGCTCTAGATGAAATGGACTTAACTGATATATATAGAGCCTTTCACCCCCCAAAAGCTACATACACATTCTTTTCAAATGCACATGGAACGTTTTCAAAGATAGACCATATGATATGACACAAAACAAGCCTCGACAAATTCAAGAAAAATTGAAATCTTATCAAGTATTTTCTCTGACCAAAAGGGACTGAAAATAGAAACAAACCCCAAGGGAAAAAAACCCAGACACTCAAAATCATGGATATTGAATAGCATGCTATTAAACAGTGAATGGGTCAAGAATTAGATTAGGGAGGAAATCAAAAAGTTTCTTGAAATAAATGAAAATGAACTCAAAACAACCCAAAACTTATGGAATACAGCGAAGACAGTCCTGAGAAGGAAGTTCATAGCAATACAGGCTTACCTAAAAAAGATAGAAACATTTCAAACAAACAACCTAACCCTATGTCTACAAGAACTTGAGGAACAACAACAAAGACAGCCCAGAGCAAGTAGAAGGAAGGATATAACCAAGATCAGAGCAGAATTAAATGACATAGAGACTAAAAGCACAATTCTAAGGATCAATGAACCCAGGAGCTGGTTCTTTGAAAAGATAAACAAAATAGACAAGCCTTTAAGCAGACCCATCAAGGAGAGGACTCAAATAAATACAATCAGAAATGAAAGAGGAGAGATTACAACTGACACCACAGAAATACAAAGGATTGTAAGATACTACTACAAAGAACTGTATGCCAAGAAAGTTGAAAACCTAGGTGAAATGGACAAATTTCTAGAAAAATATAATCTTCCAAAACTCAGTGAAGAAGAAGCAGAAAGCTTGAACTGACCAACAACAGTGGATGAAATTGAAGCAGTAATCAAAAAACTCCCGACACAGATAGTTTCACAGGAGAATTCTACAAAGCATTTAAGGAAGAGCTAACCCCTATCCTTCACAGACTATTTCAAAAAATCCAAAATGATGGAAGACTCCCAAACTCTTTTTATGAAGCCAGCATCATCCTAATCCCAAAACCAGATAAAGACACAACAAAGAAAGAAAACTTCAGGCCAATGTCGCTGATGAACATAGTCACTAAAATCCTCAACAAAATATTGGCAAACTGCATACAATAATACATTAAAAAGATCATACACCGTGACCAAGTGGGATTCATCTCAGGGATGCAAGAATGGTGTGATATTAGCAAATCAATAAACGTAATACATCACATAAATAAAAGCAAAGACACAAATCACATGATCATGTCAATAGATGCAGAAAAAGTATTTGATAAGGTGCAGCACCCATTTATAATAAAAATCACTTAGCAAAGTGGGAATAGAGGGAGCATTCCTCAACATAATAAAGGCCATATATGAGAGACCTAGAGCCAACAATACATTTAATGGGCAAAAACTAAAATCTTTCCCACTAAGATCAGGAACAAGACAAGGTTGTCCACTATCACCACTTCTATTCAACATAGTACTGGAAGTTTTAGCCACAGCAATCAGACAAGAAAAAGAAATAAAGGCATCCAAATTGGAAAGGAGGAAATAAAACTATCATTGTTTGCAGATAACATGATAGTGTATTTAGAAAATCCTATAGACTCCACCAAAAAACTACTTGACCTAATAAATAAATTTGGCAAAACAGCGGGATACAAAGTCAATATCCAGAAATCAAAGGCATTTTGGTATACCAACAATGAAACATCAGAAGCAGAAATCAGGAAAAAAATCCCATTTGATATAGAAACAAAAAATAAAAAATAAAATACCTAGGAATAAACCTATCCAAGGAGGTAAAAGACCTATACTCAGAAAACTACACAACACTGAAGAAAGAAATCATGGAAGACATGAACAAATGAAAACGTATACTGTGCTCATAGATCAGAAGAATCAACATCATCAAAATGCCCATACTACCCAAAGCAATTTACAGATTCAATGCAATCCCTATCAAAGTACCAATGGCATATTTCACAGATATAGAACAAACACATCAAAAATTTATATGGAGCCATAAACCACCCTGAATATCAGCTGCAATTTTGAGAAAGAAGGCAAAGTAGGAGGGATCACAATACCTGATATCAAACTGTATTACAAGGCCACTGTAGTCAAAACAGCCTGACACTGGCATAGAAACAGACAGATAGACCAATGGAACAGAACAGAGAGCCCAGAAATAAACCCAAGTCTCTATAGACAATTAATTTTCGACAAAGGGAGCAGAAGCATAAAATGGAATAAAAATAGCCTCTTCAACAAATGATGTTGGGAAATCTGGACGGCTACATGCAAAAAAAAAAATGAAACTCAAACACCAACTTACATCATACACAAAAATAAATTCAAGGTGGATAAAAAACTTAAATATAAGTCGTGACACCATAAAAGTCCTAGAGGAAAACATCGGTAGGAAAATCTCAGACATTCCATGCAGCAATATCTTCACTGATATGTCCCTTAAAGCAAGGGACATAAAGGAAAGAATAAACAAATGGGACCTCATCAAAATAAAAAGCTTCTGCATGGCTAAAGAAAACAGTATTAAAATAAAAAGAGAACCAACTGTATGGGAAAACATATTTGTCAATGATACCTCAGACAAGGGTTTGATCTCCAAAATATATAAAGAACTCATATGACTCCACTCCAGGAAGACAAAAAAAAAAAAAAAAAAAAAAAAAAAAAAAAAAAAAAAAAAAAAAAAAAAAAAAAAAAAAAAAAAAAAAAAAAAAAAAAAAAAAAAAAAAAAAAAAACAAAAACAAAAAAAAAACAATGAAAAAATGGGCAAAAGCCTTGAACAGACACTTCCCCAAAGAGGACATACAGAGGGCCCAGAGACATATGAAAAGATGCTCAACATCATTAGCCATCAGAGAGATGCAAATTAAAACCACAATGAGATACAACCTCACACCAGTCAGAATGGCCATCATCAACAAAGCAACAGATAACTGTTGCAGAGGATGTGGAGAAAAGGGAACTCTACTGCATTGTTGGTGGGAATGCAGACTGGTGCAGCCACTGTGGAAAACACAATGGAATTTCCTTAGAAAATTAAAAATGGAACTGCCTTTTGACCCAGCAATTCCACTACTGGGATTATAACCCTAAGAACCCTGAAACACCAATCCAAAAGAACCTATGCACCCAATGTTCATAGCAGCACAATTTACAATAGCCAAGTGCTGGAAACAACCTAAGTGCTCATCAGCAAATGAGTGGATCAAGAAACTATGGTACATTTACACAATGGAATTCTATGTAACTGAGAGAAAGAAGGAGCTTTTACACTTTGCAACAGCATGTATGGAACTGGAGAGCATTATGCAAAGTGAAATAAGCCAGGCAGTGAGGGACAAATACCATATGATCTCACCTTTAACTGGAACAGAATGAACAAAAGGAAAAAGCAAGAAAAACATAACCAAAGCCATTGAAATGAAGAACAATCTAACAATAGCCAGAGGGGAGGGAAGAGGGGACTATGGGGAGAAAGGTTTTCAGGAACTACTACAGAGGACACATGGGCAGAACCAAGGGGGAGGGTTGAAGCAGGGGAGGGAGGTGGGTTTGGAGGGGGTAGGGGGAGGGGAGGGGAGAGGATGCAGATAACTGTAATTGAACAACAATAAAATAATAAAAAATAATAAAAAAAGAAAAAGGGTAATGTAAAAGTTTTCAAAAGGTATATCACTTGTGTAATAATTGTAATACAGTTACAAACATTGAAAAGATCATACATTGTGATTAAGTGGGATTTATTCCAGGGATACAGGATGACTCAACATTCACAAATCAGTCAATGTGATACACCACATTAACAAAAGGGAAGATAAAATTCATATGATCAACTAAATAGAAGTAGAAAGAGTGCATAAAAAATTTAACATTTATTTGGATAATAACTCTCAATAGAGCGGGTACAATATACTTCAACATAACAAAGGCCATATATGACCAGCCCATAGTTAACATCATACTCATCTGTAAAAAGGTAAAAGGTTTTCTGTAAGATAAATCAGAAAGAATGAGAGAATCTGAATAGACAGATTACACCTAAGGAAATTGAAGCAGTAAGCAAAAAAATACCAAAAAAGGGAAGCCCTGCACCAGATGGCTTCATAGGTTAATTTTTCCAAACATTCTGAGAGGAACTAGCACCTCACCTTCTCAAATGTTTTCATAAAATTCAAGAGGAGGGAAAGCTCCCAAACTCACTTTACAAGGACAACAATATCCTAATTCTAAAGTCAGATAAAGACACTACAAAGAAAGAAAATTATAGGCCAATATCATTGATGAACATAGATGTTAAAATCCTCAACAAAATATTAGCGAACTAAATACAGCAATGTATCAACATGATCATACACCATGATTATTTGGGATTTATTCTGGGAATGCAAGGTTAGTACGACATTGGCAAATCAATAAATGCGATTCACCCCATAAACAAAGTGATGGGTATAAATCACATTATCATATCAGTAGATGTAAAAAAAGCTTTTGATAAAATCCAACACCCATTTATGATAAAAACTCTCACTAAAGTCGGAATAGAAGGGGCATACCGAAACAGAGTAAAGGTCATATATGACAAAACCACTGCCACCATCATACTTAATGGGAAAAACTACAAGCATTCTCTTTAAGATTGGGAACAAATCAGGGATGCTTGCTTTTATCACTCTTCAACATAGTATTGGAAGTCCTTCCCACAGCAATCAGACAAGAAAAAGAAATAAAAGGCATCCAAATTGGAAAGGAAGAAATATTTGTCTTTATTTGCAGATGGCACAATACAGAACATAGAGAACCCCAAAGGTTCCACCTAGAAACCACCAGAACTGATAAATAAATTCTGCAAAGTAGCAGGACACAAAATTAATATTCAGAAATAAGTTGCATTTTTATATGCCAATAATGAACTAACAGAGAGAGAAATTAAGAAAACAATGCCATTCACAACTGCTTCAAAAAGAATAAAATACCTAAGAATAAACCTAAGTAAAGATGTGAAAGACCTGTACTTGGAAAATTATAAGACACTGAAGAAAGTAATGGATCCTGCCTTTTGTGCAAAAAAATACACCCCAAAATTAATTGTCCCTTATCTTTACCCTGATGACCATTTCCTAGTAGAAAGGCAGGACAAACCCACACAAAGCAGCTTACTTATGCCCAGTTTCCTGACCAGCACCATCAGCATCCTGAAAAACTTGTTATAAACACAAATTTCTATTTCTTACCCCTCATCCTGAAGTGGAATAAAGATCAGTCATCTCTGCTTTTTCAGGTCGTTGTGAATATTCTGATGCTTCCTAAGTGTTGAGAACCTTTGGCCTAGGGAAATTTCCTGAATGATTTTTCAGAAAAAGAATTGCTGTTTTAAACCAGTAACAGCTAAATCCATGGCACCTATGGGTTAGATTTTCTTCTTTAGTGAAAGGAAACTGCATTAAGTACCAAGAGTTCCACTAAGCTTTCTATATATTAGCACCTATTTTTAAATTATAGAGGAAAATGTTCGGCGAAGTATTGCTGAAGACAAGAAAATTGAGCTTTAAGGGGTAAGGACTATATCATTAATAAGAAACATATAAACTATATGATGTCTATGTCAGCCAACATTACCTATTACACTGTTCTCTAAAAATGTTTAAAACATTTAACCGTTGAATTAGTCATTGGAGGAAACACATTAGGCATTCACTCATCATGGTGAAAAATTTTGAAATTGAGTATTAAATAATGAAAAACAATGTATTTAATGGCCAGTAAAAAAAAACTTTTAAAATTGGATAGTCTTCTGGAAGATATAACATCCCTCCTAAAACATATGTTTCCTGTTTCCAAAGGGTCTTCATACAAGATTTCCTGCTCATCTCAAGGAATCACCTTTTCCCCATACCACTGTCATCTATGAATTCAGATGTCTAACTCAGATCTCTCTTCAAACCATGCCCCACATGGAAGGCATATCTCACCCTGCAGACAAAGTTGGGTCTCTTAATGCAGGTGCTCATTTCACTATGGAACATCCATCTGTTTGCATTTATTTTGGCTGAAATTTTAAATCTATTTGTGTAAATATTTTATTAGTATCTACATTGTCTATTAGACTCTAAGTTCCAGGTTGACAAACAGTATGACTCTTTTTGGCACATCATTATATCCGTAGCAAGGTCAGATTCAAGTTTATGTATGATAAATATGAAATTGTGAGTAAAAATTAATACAAACATTTCAAAATTTAAAAAGGTGGCAAATACCAGAGCACCACAAAATGCAGGGAACAAAAGTCCAGACCAACTTCTGACCCCATACATTTAAAAGCATGTTTACCTATCATTGCCCACATGTATACAGTGTCCTCAAATGTGTCCCTCTCAAGGTAACATCCATGACACTGAATTTTTGTGTCAGGAACTATGGGTAGTTGATACAGGTGGGAAGAGAATTTACCCAGAAAGTTATTCACAGTGACTGCTAACAGTAACTGTGCATGTGTCAGTGGGGCGCTTCAAGTTTTCTCTTAGACACCAAAATATCCCTGGCCAGTTCAATGCTATTCGTCAGGAGAAGCATGATGGGCTTTGAAGATCAGAATGGGTGAAACATAGCAGTCTTTACTGAGTGGAAATCAGAATTGAAAAAGATACCAGTCTTGACCTCTACAAATTTTACCTAAATGAGATGACCAAGTGAATCCATTGCTAGACCCTTTCCCAGGACCTTGCATGGGATCATGGATAGGTGAGGGCCCCACGCTGGTAAGAGACCTAGAGATTTACATTTCTTTATTTTCCCAGTTAATTTGCCATTTATTACCAGCTTCATGCATAATGCCCCTCCATAGTAGGTCTCAACAAGTATTTGCTAAATAAAAGTCAAATGATAGCAATATCTTCTTGCCTCAATCCCTTCTTGAAGCAACAATTAAATAATACAGATGGTGTTTAGACATGAAAATTGAATTCATACCAATTAATGATTTGTATGACATGTTATTTATAAATGTGTTTCATATTTTCTAGCAGATAGTTTTGTAGTCTAATGATTCATGCAAACACAGAGATAACGAACTGAAAAATATATTTCCTTCTCTCATAAGATTTTTTAAGAAGTTGGGGCTAACTCTTTTTGAAAAACAAGATAATGATATAATCCATTTTAAAAACAGCATCTTTTGCCTCATAGGGCTTCTATTATCATCTTCTAAGAATGTCTTATTCGACACAATGTTCTTGCAGCTTCCATATATGACAACCTGAAAACACACTCCAATATAGTTACCATTTACAAAAAACATGAGCTCAGCATCTATGTAAGTCATTCTCAGCATTCTTATTCAGAAACTTTTGAGTTAGGTCCTTTTAAGAGCTTCCAAATAACAAACTAACTGAAATTATGTTTCTGAGGGGGGAAATAAAGAAAAGTACATTTTGGGAAATGATTCTCAGGTATCTCTCATGTTTGCACATGCATTGTGAGTGAGGTACCAATTGAACTTTTGTTCCAGACTATCTTCTCTATTATCTTTGTAGAGCAAACAGCTAAAGAGGATAGGGATAGCATCTCCCTTCAAAGTGAGACTGTTGATGTACACTGTCCAAAACATGTACCATCATTTATAGAAGAGCCAGCCTCCCTAGCCGCAGAACTTCTCTACACTAAGGTAACCAAAGAGTTGTGCAGCTCTAATCTACCCCAGTCACATTGCCCCGTGGGAATCAGTCTCTGACCCGGCGATTTCATGTCCTCTATCAACATCCATGAAACTGTGACAAGCTTACTTGTTCAGGCATGTCATAGTTCTAGACAGCAAAACAAAAACGTATTTTGAAAAAGAAGATGGTGGACAAATAGGCAAAAACCTCAAAAACTTACTTGTCTTATGGAATACAATTTCCATTGAATATAGTCAGATCCAAGTAATGGATAATGCTGAGCAAGAGCATGATGACTTCCTAAAAAATATAAAGCCAGTGTTTCTAAAGCATCAAGGACAATTATAAACTGAATTCCAGGTAATGACATCTGCAAAGCCAACTAAGAGTAATATCAAAATATGATGTTTTTAAGTGTTAGCGAGTAGCCTGTATTGATTCAATGGAGAATTTAAATGAGAAAAACTAATAATTTATCCCCTGTAGTGTGTATATCTTTTACATGATAAGAGAAACTTCTATTTCATCATTTTAATGTTGTGACAACAAGGAAAAGGGGAAGAAAACCACAGAGGCTTTTTACTTGTAGTATTTCTCAAGGTCCTCACCAAAAATTCAGTACATACCAATGCACACAAAAATGCACACACAGACATGGGCATGTGCACACATATGCAAGCACATAAACATACAAAGGAGTTGGAATTAACCATTATAAACTCCTAGACACTCTGTCTGACTTCCTTTGGTAATTAAGTAATCATATAAATTCTCAAGCAAAAGGTAGGGAAGAAATACAAACTTTCCCTTACATCCATGAGCAATTTTTTATTTTAATTTTTTAATTTCATCTGCTATATGCCACTCCCATTTGTGATGATAACCACTATGCAGGTAAACAAATACTATTCTACAGCTCAAAGTACAGTAACAACTGACAGTAATACCTGATCCTTGCTTGCTGGTTACTATGATAATAGTATTATATGCTTTATATTAACAGTAATTTAAAGCAGTCTTATTTCACAGATCTAGAAAAAAATGTTCCAAATGTTCCATATTTATATGGAACCCAAAACAACTATGAATAGCCTCAATAATCTTGAGAAAGAAGAACAAATTTGGAGGGATCACAATAACTGATACTAAACTACATAACAAGGCCATTGTAAGCACAACAGCCTGGTACTGACATAAGAACAGACACATAGATCAAAAGAACAGAATAGAGAGCCTAGAAATAAACCCATGTCTCTATGGTCAATTAATATTTTACAAAGGGGGCACGAGCATACAATGGAGTAGAGATAGTCTCTTCAATAAATGATGTTGGAAGAACTGGACTGGAACATGTAAAAAAATGAAACTAGATCACCAACTTACACCATCCACCAGAATACTCAAAATGAATAAAAGACTAAATATAACTTGTAATATCATAAAAATCCTCATGGAAAACATAGGTAGGAAAATTTCAGATATCTCAAGTAGCAATATTTTTGCTGATATATCTCCTAGGGAAAGAGAAATAAAGAAAAAATAAACAAATGGAATTATATCAAATTAAAAAACTTCTGCAGGGCTAAAGAAACCGCCAAAATGAGAAGGGAACCAACTGTATGGGAGAATATATTTGCCAATGATACATCAGATAAGGTTTGAATCTCAAAAATATACAAAGAACTCATGTGAATCAATACCAGGAAGACAAACAATCCAATTAAAAATATGAACAAAAGACCCAAATACACACTTTTCTGAAGAGGACATACAGATGGCCCATAGACATGAAAAAGACACTTGACATCACTGGCCCTCAGAGAGATGAAAATTAAAACCACAATGAGATATCGCCTCATACCTGGCAGAATTACTGTCATTAATCAACAAACAATGAGTGCTGGCAAGGTTGTGGAGAAAAGGGAACCCTAGTGCACTCACTGTTGGTGGGAATGAAGACTGGTGTAACCACTGCGGAAAACAGTATGGAGTTTTCTCAAAAAATTAAAAATGAAACTGCCTCTTGACTCAGGAATTTCATTGAGTCATATGAAATATACCTTAAGAATCCCAAAACAACAATTCAAAAGAATTTATGCACTCCTATGTTCATAGCAATGCTATATACAATAGGCAAGATTTGGAAATAGCCTAAATGCTCATCAGTAGATGAGTGGATTAAAAAACTGTGGTACTGGAATACCATGCAGCAAAAAAAAAAAAAAAAAAAAAAAAGAAGGAATTTCTACCTTTTACAACAGCATGGATGGAACTGGAGAATATTATGCTAAGTGAAATAAGCCAATCAGTAAAGGACAGATACCACATGATCTGACTTATAAAATGGAACTAATGAACAAAATCAACTATTGAACAAAATAGAAGCAGAGGCATAGAATCATGGACTAGACTGACAGCTGTAAGAGGGGAGGAGTGAGGTGGGGACTGACTGAAAGATGATGAAGGAATTAGTCAAACAACATATATGAAGGACCCATGGACATGGACAATGGTATGGGGATTGACTATGGAAGCAGGGAGTGGGCTGAGTAGAGAGAGGAGAAAGGGGAAAATTGGGACAACTGTAATAGCATAAACAATAAATCATTTAAATACATACATACATGCATGCAAAAATACATACATACATACATACATACATTCATAAAAATATGACTCAACTGTAGCTGTCTGTAAAATGGGGATCTTAGGTACCACAGGTGACCACATGGGGTACCACTGGCCACAGAAAAGCACTTAATAGTTGTATGTAATCAAATGTATGAAAACTGATTCACAAAAGTACCTCACTATTTTTAGGAGTGGTATAATAAATTTTTTTCTAACCAAAAACAAAGCAGCCTGGACACGTTACCTCTGTAAGCCTATTTCTCTGTAAGTCATGAAAGCCTTCTAGTTTTACAGAAATTATTACATAATCTTAGAGAATTAACTTGCTCTAGGCACTCTAGTAAGCTAAGGAACTGACTTGTCATTTAACCAGCAGATCCTTCGTATTTTGTCCATTTCTTGGCTTCATCCTTGCATTGATATGCCAGCTTACCTGGGAGCCTCTTGGCAGAGAAAAAATGAGGTATACTGAGCACCTACTAACACCACATATGCTGGTTCTCATCTTTGATAAGACATGTTGTATTCCTAAATAAAAAGTATTATCTTTTTAAAAGCAATCAGTATCTTTCCTTTTAAGTTGCAATTGTTCAGAACCATTACTGCTGCATTTTGCCAAACTATAAGAAGATAGAGAACCTAGCCAGCTAGAGGGAAAAAAAGCATGTAAAATATTAAGAGTTAGTGCTATTAAATTAGCAAAGAGACTGATAAAACTATTATTCTAAGACAAAGAGATTATTCTATAGAAATCACAATAATTAAAATAGTATGTTTGCCTGCCTTTGACTTCTGTGCATATATATATCTCCTCAAAAACATACAGAAGTTGCCCTGGCTGGTGTAGCTCAGTGGATTGAGTTTGGGCTGCGAACCAAAGGGTCATGGGATCGATTCCCAGTCAGGGCACATGCCTGGGTTGCAGACCAGGTCCCCAGTGGGGGCCACGTGAGAGGCAACCACACACTGATGTTTCTCTCCCTGTCTTTCTCCCTCCCCTTTTTGTCTAAAAATAAATAAATAAAATAAAATAAAAACCATACAGAAGTTATAAACAACTGTTCTCTAATTCATTATATATAGTCTGGTCACTTTATTCTTAATCTCCTACCCTCAGTTTTACTGCTTAAAATCACCACAAAGAAAAAGATACGGAAGATTCAAATGAGCAAATGGAGGAAATTGTCCAAAAGTTCTCCTTACCACCTTGATTTTCTGGTTCTTCCCTTTAGAGAACAAATGGTCAATAAGATTTCTCTTTCCCACTTTATTATTTATGAGTGACATACATACCCATCTGAACCAAGAACTGCCATAGAGGCCTGTAGACTGGGGCATGCAGTTGAAACTGTATGTTCTATAACAACAACACAATAAATTTCTTTTAAGTGAGCAGTTGCATTTTCAGGTTGCTATGGACTAAGACATTCTCAGCTGATACCTTCACATTGATCAGAAATAATTCCGTCAGGATATATACTCACAATTTGTCAGTTGAACTAGAAAAGTCATAAAATTCCTTTCAAATGCCAAGATTGAATGTATCCATATATATTCTTTAAGAAAAACAGATTCTCTGCGACTTAGAACAAGAGGGGTTGCCATCTCTTTATATGAAATTAGCTGTCAATGACCAGGACAATGGGGGAGGAAAGAAATAGGACAAATGCATTTAAACAAAGAATATTCAACAATTCTGTTGGTGAAGATCAGGGTTTGTTATTGTTTCTGTTACAGGTTTATAGCACACATTTATTTTCCTGTTTATAATTGCCTCAGACCAATATTCAAGTCAATACGTATTTTCTGAGCACATTTCAATAGGTAACCAGAAATATTTTAGGTGGAATAGATAAAACAGTTTGTTATTTAAAGTGGGTGAGCAAAGTTCTGTACTTGATATTTCTCAAAGAAAATTCATGAACGTGCACATTTAAATCACTTTGTATGCTTACTAAAAATTTAGTCTCATAGGCAATATCCCATTATTTCTTCACCATCTTTTCTGAGACTATAAATCAGGTATTTTAATTTTAACACATTACCCAGATGATTCTTAAACATACTAAACTTTGACAACCTGTATGTTTGCATGAGGCGGAATCACCATCATTTACTTTTAAAAACTAGATTTCATTCTTGTTAGTTTTATAATTAATCAATTTTATAATTATATTCTAAATATTTTAATTAAATATAATAATTTCTTCACCCATTTATTGCTTCTACAATTATTGGCTATCTTCTATGTACTAGTCACTGCATTGGAAATAAGACAGTGAGGATGATATGGTTACTGTCTTCCTGGAACTTCCATTCTATTGAAAAAACAGATAATATCAAGTAAATTAAATAGCACAATATGAATGGCTTCTTTAAGGACAGGTTCTTTGTAAGGATATATAACAAATAGTGTGATTTGACCTTGTCATAGAGGCCAGTATAGGCTTTCCTGTGAAAGTGATGATCAAACTGAGATATAAAGGTTGCATAACGACCAAATGTGCCAATAGGAAGCGTGGAACACGTATAAAGGACATATGGACAAAGCCAAAAGGGGGTAGGATCGAGGGTGGGACGTGGGGATGGCTGGAGTCGGAGGGAGTGGTGAGGGGAAAATGGAGGCAACTTGAACAACAATTAAAAAAATTAAAAAAGAAAGCATGGAACTTTAATAAAAGAAGAAAAATGTTTATTGTGGCTTTTACAGAAAGTAAGAGAAAAAATGATGAGAAATTAAATTGGAGATGTTGGTAGATGCCAAAATGTGCTGGTCCTTTTTATTCCATGCTATCGACTTGAGTTTGTATTCTAAAGATTACACAGGGATAACATGACCAGAGTGCTTACAAAGAACATTTGTAGGCACAGAATGGAAAAGGTTTAGAAGAGAGGTATTAATTATTATTTTCTGTGCAACAACCACCCCAAAACTTAATTATTTAGAACAACTGTTATTTTTTAGCCCACTATTTTGTGGGTCAGCAATTTACACTGGACTCGGATACACTTGTTCAAGCATGAGTGAGTAGTCATCTGGCAGTCAGCTAGATGACTCTAATTCTAAAGGTCAGTTGTCTGCTGGCTGGTGCTATAGGATAATTGGGTTATATATCATTCATCATTCAAAAGGCTAGCGAAGGCTTGATCACATGGTGTCAATGGCAGGGATCTCAAAAAAATAAATAAAAAGGATACATGCCTTACTATACAAGTCCCTCTGTGTGACATTTGGTAACATCCCCATAACCGAATCAAATCACTGTCAGAACCCACCATTAGAATGGAAGAGAACAAAATAATTACATAGTAAATAGGTATAAATAAGAAAATTGTTGCGAACATGTTTCTAATCAACCACAGTAGCAAATAGTGGACAAGGGTTATGGAGTCCAGTTAAGTGACTTCTACTGGGGGCTGTCCATTACTAATTCCACTAGATATATTTAGAAGTACAAGTGTGTTTTATACTTCTAAATATATCTATATTTAGACAGAACTTGATGATAGATTTAACATAAGAAATGAGAGTGAATGACTATTAAGAAAAAAAAGCCTACATTTTTCTTTTGCATAACTAGACATGATTATACTACTCAATTAGGTGAAAAATTACAAATCCATATTTGCAATTGTAGGTGCATCTTGAAAAGAGTTGGCTTTGAAACTTCCAAGATGACCTATTAAATAGGTGTGTAGAGCTCATTAAATATGTGTCTGGAGCTCGTATTAAAAATAAAGCTTTTGATAAATGTTGCAGTCTATCAGTAGATAGGGTGTAAAAAAGTTTTCTATGTGCTTGACATCAACTAAATTGATAAAATAACTTGAGAAAATAAAAGTGTCTAGACTTCCATCTTGAAGAAATTTAATGAGAAATAGGAAAATGAATGTGAAACAAAGACCAAGAACAAAACAAAAAGAAAGCAAGAAGTAAAGGAAATTGTTGCATCTTAGGAACCTCCAGAATAGAATATTCCAGAAAGAGAAATGATTACCGTCCTGAAAATTCCTGAAGAAATCAAATAAATAATAAACAGAAATTTCCTATTATATATATATTTTTTGGCATTGCCTGGTGATTTTATCACAAGCTGCGTTGGGTCAATGTATATAGGCCAGAAGTTAGACTGGAGAAGATTAAGGAATACAAAGGTGAAGAAATAGACACAGTAGCTTGCAGGAAAATTTGGTGTATATATACACACACATAATATGCATAATATGGGCTTTTATGATTCTATGGGACCAACATAATGAGGAGAAGGGATGAGGGATGTGGTAAGAATGGCCTGGGAGTAGCTGATAAAGAAATGGACTTAAAATAATACTATATCATGTTAATAAAACATTTAACATTTATAATGGACTTTTTCTGGATATAATTTAATTTCTTCTCTAAACCTGTAATGAGAGTTGGACCAGTAATAACCACCTTTATTTACACATAAAATAGCAGATTAATTGCTTTTGCTTAATATCACAAAGCAGATAAATTTCAAAAATAACCACAGTTCTTCTGCCTAATTACACAGATCTTTTTACTTTATACAGTGTTTTCTCTTGTGAAAATGTGGCAACCACAAATAATGAGCAGTGCACAGAAGTATTCTTATAAGAAAACGAAGACAAAAAAAGATAGTAGTAGAATGTCTATTTGTCTCATGGGACCAGAAGCACAACAGTGAACAGCATGGGCTCTGGAGTCACACTGCCTACATTCGAATCTTGGCTCTGTCACCTAAAAGCTATGTAATCTTGGGGAGGACACTGAACTTTTCTCTGTGTCTGAGTTTCCTCATTTGTAAGTTAAGAATGGCAGTTGTGCTCTACTGATGATCAAGAAAGTTCATACAATAATCTGTTATCATAATATGTTTTTCCACCTAATGGACACTTTTTATTCAAGATAATAGAGAAAATATTAAAAAAAACAAATTATTTTACTAAAAGTGCAAAATTTATTTATGGATTGCCATTCCCACAGATTTATAATCATGTGTAATTTTTGTAAATTTATTAATTTTATGGATAAATTGGTAAATTAAAGAATATAAAATCTCTAAAAATAAAAAATGGATGCTATCTCCAAAGTTCAGAGGAAATAAATAAAAGTAAAACTTTGATAAATGCTTTTTAAAAACTCACAGATAAAAAAAAGTTGATAGAATAAAGAGGCTTAAGTTATTCCTAAGGTGTTACAGAATTATATAAACAAGATGCAAAGAAAGAACAATTTGGAGATTTAGTAGTGCAGTCTCGTTCCCAAAGTTCATATTAAATAACCTCGGTAATAAGATATATCACAAGGTTTAAGACGTAAATACTAAAAATCAATACGTTAATATGTTAAGCACAGAATCAGTCCTTGGGGACTGAGAGTGAACTTTCCATTCAGGCAGCCTCGGTGCCCAGGGGCTGACAGTGGACTTTTCATCGGGGCCGGTCTGTGGGGACTGACAGCTAACTTTTCTTTTGGGCGACATCAGTGAATGGCACCAGCAGTATCAAAGTTAAAAAATAAATGTTGTAATTTTAATCAAGTTTTGCATTGGCTGCATCATTGTGCAGCTGTTTATACTCTAACTCAACACCCATTGACTGGTCACTGGCCCACCGCCTGAACAGAGAGCCCAGCAAAATCGGCTCCGTGCTTAACGTGTTAACAAATGTATTAAGATAAAAGTAAAGCAACTCCTAATTTTCATTTAACATAAATGAGTTACCCCATTTTCCAAGATGACTTCAACCAATTTCAATGATTTTAAGGCGTATTGAGCATATGTTAAAATATTTCTCTTCTAATTCCAAATCAGTTTGATCTTTAACCTAACATTATGTCAAACAATTAGAATAAGTTGATACCAGGACAGTAACAATAAGTTAGTATAAGAGTTCTTTCAGAATGCTGGATTTAAAAGCAATATATTTAGAATAACAATGAGTAATTAGCAATAACTATGTATGATGCCACTTGAGTACTGGAAATATTGAGGGGAACACTGTACACAGGTGTGGGAAAATGTAGGCTTGCAGGTTTTATTACATAAAACAGAGTTTTTTCCTGTATTACTTATTTTTTCCATGTGAACAACTGTAAATGCGCTTTGCCCACTCCTATATGACTGTATAACCATTCAGCTGTACACCTGAAACCAATACAAAATCATATTGAAAATAAACTGTAATTGAACAAATAAATAAAAGAAAAACCTTAAAGAATGGGCAATTAAAGAAAATAGACCTCTTGAAGGACTTCTATAAAATATTTCTATATATTTTTAAAGATTTTATTTATTTATTTTTAGAGAGAGGAGAAGGGAAGGAGAAAGAGCAATGTATGGTTGCCTCTCACATGGTCCTCACTGGGGACCTGGCCTGCAACCCAGGCATGTGCCCCGACTGGGAATCGAACCGGGACCTTTTAGTTCCCAGCCTGCGCTCAAGCCACTGAGCTACACCAACCGGGCAAATATTTCTATATTATGTATATAATCATGTATCTTGCATTGCATAGCACTTAATACTAAGGGGGAGGAGGGAGGCTGGGGGGGAGGTGAGGCTGGAGGGGAAGGGTGGAGGGGAGGGGAGAGGATGCAAATAACTGTAATTGAACAAAAAATAAAATAAAATAAAATAAATTAAAAAAAAACTACAAATGCCTTATCTCATTTGGAACATATAGTTAAGGCTGTAGGGATTCAATGATCATTTTCAGACAAGAAAATTCAAGTTCCACCAGATTATGACCTGCTTACATTTACACAGACACAAAGAAGAATTAAAATGTTAACAGATACCAACGTGAATTTTTTCTATGTTGCTTCTCACACAACTTTATGATTATATAGGGTGGGGCAAAAGTAGGTTTACTGTTGTTTCTATGGAAAACAATACAATAATTAATAAATAATAATACAAGAATGAACTCTGTGTTTTGCCTACTCATAACTGTAAACCTACTTTTGCCTAACCCGGTATTTTGGTTTGTGTATTCTGTTTGATTTTTGTTTCCAATGGTGGTAGGCTGTCCCAGTTGTCAGATCTGGCTTCTTCTTCACCTCACCTCTGCCCCATACCGACAAGGGAACATTGGAAGGGAGCCTTACCACACTCATATGTTTAAAAAACAACCAATGCTGTCTGTCCCCCCAAAAACACTATGCTAAAGTACTCATATTTACTAGTGTGTTGATAATTAGGTCCATGAATTGGCAAAAAGAAATATAATCTAAGGGCTAATCTTGCTTTAATCATCAAGTCTTTCTGTTCAGGCCCCCCAAAAATGTGTAATATTATATGACTAGTTATCTTATTTTAAATTATAACAACAAAAAATTAAATTCCCATGGCACCTCAGCTTAGTAAAATTATTCCTTTTATTAACCTTTCAATGAAAGGTGCATTTGTTCACAGACCATTTTAAAGGACCAGAGAAACCCCTATAATCCAAGGCAAACACTGTAGAATTCCTCATCACCTGAGCAGTAGATAATCAGTTTGAGCTCCACCAGGAGACTGTGAATGCAAGACTCTGAAATGTGATGTCTGAGTCAACCTTTCTTTTCCTCAGTGATATGCATGATGAAATGAAGAGATGCTTACTAAAACATCCCTAATCTTCTCTCCCAACAACTATTTTCACAGCACTAAACTAAGGTCAGGTTGTCCACATCCTTGGCACTGATCTCTAACCAGCCAGATTTTTACATGCAAAAGATCCTTGCTTACAAGAACCTGATGTGGAGAAAAAAGAAAAGGAGGTGAAAATAAACAAAATGGCTGCATTAGTCATCTATTAAGAAAAGAGGGCCAGCATTAATCTTAGATGTTATAGTTTATAGAGTCAGGAAAGCAGACATTGTTCTTTGATTTTAGGCATTGTTCCTCGTTTCTATAAAAAAAACAAAACAAAACAAAAAAAAAACAAATGAAGTAATGGTAGAAAAAATTCCCTTTCTCAGCTTGTTTTCTCAATGTAGAAAGTTAAACAAATGACCTGTTTCGAGAGTCTACCCATATTCTAAAAGAATTTTCTCTCTAAACTTTTCTGATTTCTGTATTTTTATCTCCCTCACTCCATCTCTGTGTGTCTCTCCTTTTCTTTCTCCCCCTCTCTCTTTCCATAAACCACAGCTCGGTTTATTTAAAGATAGAAAAGCGCTTTGAATTTCTCAGAAGAGATATGCCACATAAATGGGAACAATAGCAAAAAAAAATGTATTTTTCCATGGGAGCCCCAATTGTAACATAAGGCACCAGGTATTTATAATGAGCTTCAGAAATTTTCTCTTATATAACTTTAAGCATTTAATAGAATACCACAAATCTGGGAGCAGGCACACTTTCAGCTGATTAACTACTTAATGCATTATCCATATAGTTAGGAAAAGAGGTGAGAAGGTTAAAAAAGAATTCCAGAAAACAATACTTAATTGCTATCTTTAGTTCAGATTTTCCATTTTCTAAAGGTGAAGGCACATTAGCAGTTCTTTTTTATTTTTTATTTTTTATTTTTTTATTTTAGAAGAAGGCCACATCATCTCAGAACAGGAATTTAAGACATACCACATACTAGGAAGAAACTAAGATAAATCCTCAGAGTTTTGATGAATGTGTTTCCAATTTTCATAGAATCAATTTTATTAGCAGATAAATTAGTGATGATATTCACCCTACATTATTCCCCATTGGGCTATAGAGTTAAGGGGAATAATACTTGTTCTGGGACCAAATTTTAAATTTACCCATAAGCGGGAAAATTATTTCCTTTTGTTAAAACACAAAAGCAATAAGAAGACTGATATACAATATTTACATTGTATTAATGTGGATGTTTACAATATTCACATCGTTGTTAGCGTATCACCGATTATTAAGAGGGTAATACTTTTAAATATCTGAAAACGTATTTAGTTGTCACAATTAGAGGTGCAAGACTTCCTGCTAAGATGGAGGCATAGGTAGATATACTTTGCTTCCTTGCACAACCAAGAGAAGGACAATAACAAATTTTTTTAAAAAAGCACAACCAGAACTCCTAGAAAATCAAACTGTATGGAAGTCTGACCACCAAGGAGATAAAAAAGAAACATTCTTCAGACTGGTAGGAGGGGCAGACATGGGAAGCTGAGGTGGAGAGGACATACAGTAAGACTGCAGATGGTGGATAGGATTCCCCACATTTGCATGTGAGTAAGCTGGGAGGAACAACTGGGGATCAAGATAGACCACACAACCCAGGGTTCCAGCATGGGAAAATAAAGCCTCAAAACCTCTGGCTCTAAAAACTGGTGGGCATTGTGGTGGCAGCAGAAACTCCCAGGCTCACAGGAGATTTCTCTGGAGAGACCCACAAGGTCCTAGAACATACACATACCCACCCACCGGGGATCTCCATGAGAAGGGCCCAATTTGCTTGTGAGTAGTGGAGGAAGTGACTGAAAGTGGGGCAAGTGGGGCAAGCAGAATTGTTCCCTCTCTGACCCCTCCCCTACATACAGTACCACAATGCAGTGATGTGCGTTACCCCACCCTGGTGAATACCTAAGGCTCTGCCCCTTACAACATAACAGGTGAGCCAAGACAAAGAAATATGGCCCATATGAAAGAAGAGATCAAAACTCCAGAAAAAGTCTGGCTGGTGTAGCTCAGTGGATTGAGCGTGGGCTGAGAACCAGAGGGTCCTGGTTCGATTCCCAGTCGGGGCACACGCCTGGGTTGCTAGGCCAGGTCCCCAGTGAAGGCCATGTGAAAGGTAACCATACATTGCTCTTTTTCCCTCCCTTCTCCTCTCTCTAAAAATAAATAAATAAAATCTTTAAACAAACAAACAAAAAAACTTCCAGAAAAAGACCTAAGCAATGAGGACATAGACAACCTATCAGATGCAGAGTTCAAAAAACTAGTAATCAGGGTGCTCACAGAAATTATTGAGAATGGACACAAAATACAGGAAGAAGTGAAGGCTATGCAAAGTGAAATAAAGGAAAATATACAAGGAACCAACAGCAAAGGTATGGAAACCTGGACTCAAATGAACGATTTGGAACAGAAGGAAGAAATAAACATTCAACCAGAACAGAATGAAGAAACAAGAATTTTAAAAAATGAGGAGAGCTTTAAGAACCTATAGGATAACTTTAAACATTCCACCATCAGAATCATAGGGGTACCAGAAGGAGAAGAGGAAGAGCAAGAAATTGAAACCTTATTTGAACAAATAAGGAAGGAAAACTACCCCAATCTGGCGAAGGAAATAGATTTCCAGGAAGTACAGGAAACTCTGAGAGTCCCAAAGAAATTGAACCAAAGGAGGAACACACCAAGATATATCATAATTAAATTACCCAAGATTAAAGATAAGGAAAGAATCTTAAAAACAGCAAGAGAAAAGCAAGGGGGTATCTACATAGAAGTTCCCATAAGACTATCTGCTAATTTCTCAAAAGAAATCTTGCAGGCATGAAGGGGCTGGAAAGAAGTATTCGATATCATGAAAGGCAAGGATCTATATCCAAGATTACTCTATCCAGCAAAGCTACCATTTAGAATGGAAGGGCAGATAAAGTGTTCCCAGATAAGGTCAAGTTAAAGGAGGTCATCATCACCAAGCCCTTATTATGTGAAGTTAAAGGGACTCATCTAAGAAAAGGAGGAAGATCAAAACTATGAACAGTGAAATGACAACAAACTCACAACTATCAACAACTGAACCTAAAAAGCAAAAACAAACTAAGCAAAAGTTAGAACAGGAACAAAATCACAGAAATGGAAAACACATGGTTGGTTATCATTGGGGAGCAGGAGTGAGGAGAGTGGGGGTAAAGGTAAAGGGAATAAAAAGCATAATTATTAGGCACAGAATAGATGGAGGTTAAGAATAGTGTAGGAAATGGAGAAGCCAAGAATTTATTAATGACCCATGGACATGAACTTGGGTGGATACTGATGGGATTGGGGTAAACGGTGGTGGGGGATAAAGGGCAGAAAAAATGGGACAACTGAAATAGCATAATCAATAACATATACTTTAAAAACAATTAGAGAGCAGTGCTTCTAGCACCTAGTGTTACTTTGACCAGTAGTGGTGTTAAACATACTAAAATGCAAAGGACAGCCTTCCACAACATAATCATCTAACCCAAATTTCAATAGTAACAAGATTTGGAAACCATGGTTAATAGATTTATAGATAAGCCAAGTTAGCTAAAGGTTCCATAATTTGTCAGACCCTTTTAAAGTAAAAAGACTACCAGAATGACATAAGAACATGAATTTAACTATAAAATAAAGTCCTAGCCCTTTCACCATGGCATAACCTGGCACTCCTGAAAAGTGAACATGGGAGCTTGGCTATCACAATTAAGGAAAGGAGTAAATTCTAAAATGTTGAACGCATTAAAATTTCAGAGCCCAAGGAGACTTTGTAAGTCATCTAATCTAACCTCTGTATTTTACAGATAAGCAGAATTAGACTAAAAAATTAGTTATGTAATATCACTGAATTACTAAGTGGAAGAGCTATTCTAAAATACTGCTTCCTATTTGTTTCTTCAATGGCCTAAGCATTATGCCATATTTTTGTCTACAGAGATGTGCTAAACTATTCTTACAATAAAGGATATTAAATTTAAGGCATACTAAAAAAGAAAATATTGAACCTTGCCATTGGGCAAATTTTAACTATGTGACTTTGGGAAAGTTATTTAAAATCTCTAACAATAACAGTCTCATCTAAAAGTTAGTATGAGAGTATCTTGTTGAAAGAAAAAAACAAAGAAAACATAGCTGTCATATAAGGTTCAGAGTACAGGTAACAACATTATTCACTTAGGTCCTTTAAAGGTCAGGAACATGTAACTCCAACATTTTCTCAGCTGCACATCTGCCATTATGAATCTCAAAAGACATACAAGGTCTGTGTAGAAAGCATCCAGTCTGAGGTCTTCCCAGAAAGTATCTAGTCATGTAATATGAAAAATAGAGGCATTTATTGAAGAAGATGCAAGAAACATTTTACAGTGGACAATGATGCCTCAGCGTCCTTCAAAGTAGTCACCCTGGGACCTCACAGAGTTCTCCCAGCATGTCTCCCACTGTTCAAAACACTCTGCAAACTCCTTTGTTGGAATCGCCATCAGCTGCCCCATCGTATTTTTCTTAATCTCATTGACATTCTGAAATCTCTTTCCCTTCAAAGGTGATTTTAGTTTTGGGAAAAGTCAGAAGTCACAGGGCATAAAATCTAGGCTGTAGAGGGCTGACCTACCTGAGTGATTTGATGTTTCTCCAAAAAACTCTGCACAAGAAGTGCTGCATGAGCAGGCATTTTGTTGTGATGAAGTTGCCAATCACCAATTGCCCTTAACTGTAGCTTTTTGCATCACATTGCATCTCATAACCAATGAAGAACATTGAGGCAGTGCTCCTTATCAATTGTTTGGCCCGGAGGGTTGTACTTGTGATGGACAACAACTTCCTGATCAAAAAACACAGTTAATGTGGTTTTGATCATGCTGTGATTTTTTCATGCCTACTTTGGGCATGGAGATCCAGGTGACTTCCATTGCATCATCCCCAATAGCCTTCTGAATCATTGAAATAGTTTCCACAGAGGAATATTAAAGTTTAATGGAAAATTTGATGTAGATTCATTACTCTACTGCTCAGACATTTTGAATGTGACAGCCACACAATATACATGTTCTCTCAATGGCATTTACCACCTCCACTGACTAGTACAGTGAAGTCCTCATTGTTCACGCATGTGCATTCCAGGCCACTCTCCTTGACGGCCACATTACATTGAGGTCATGCAAACTATTCTTGTTATATTAACAATGGCTGGGCTTTTTCTGGACAGACCTTGTACAATCTACATTAAATACCAGTATTTATATATGGTGAATGTGGCTTCAGTCGCATTGATTAACTTTTGACATATCAATAAAACATAATCAAGTGTCGAATACTGACGTGGACATGGAGCATTATACAGACTAAATTAGAGCCATAAACACTGCATCGTGGGATAGTAATCAAGTAGGATTTAGGAGTTATTAAAAAAAATCTGCAAGAGGAGATTAATGTAAAAATGAGTGTAATGATAAATCTAAGAGCAATAAAATACTATCAGAATAGGAAAGAACCAAAGTTAGTTGATAAAGAATTGGTAGGAACAAATAATAAAAATCACAAAAAAGTCCCACATACATACACAGCAAGTACCTAAAGAAAGATTGAATCAAGTTTTCAGAAAACACTTTTCTTCAGACAGAAAATTCTGATTCTGTAATTTGTCCTTCTCAAACCAGAGTGAACAAAGAGTTCAGTGAGGCAGTAGAGGTGCCATTTACACTTGCCAGTAATTGAGACTCAGATTGTTTCAGTATCTGTAGTGACTGCTTCAATGATCAGAAAAAGAAAAACTCAGCAAAGTTCAGTCACATCCATGTGGCAACAAGAAAATAGCAACCACAAATTATTTAGGCAAATCTGTGTGTGTGTGCCTACTTATATTTATGACCTTTTCAAAGACTACAAACCACATGAGTTTCTATAAATTTTGAATATATGTAGGTATTGATAAACACAAAATTAATATTTTCTCATGATATTCAAAACATATGGAGCATCAGTATATGTATAATGATTGTGGTTTTGCTACATAAAAACATAATTTTTAAGTAAATCTTTAAGGAAAGATCAAAAGTTAGATTTGGCAGCAGAAACAAAAAGCTCTTAATCTCGGGGAAAAAAAATCTTCTCATTCATTCTCATCTAGGAAAAATAGAAAAGTTCAAAATCTTATACTATTTGGTAGGACACAGAATAAATATTAAAGCATACTATTAGCTTCTTCAATTGTTTGTGAACTAGTACAAGGTGCAAGGATCGAGATGATCCGCTAAACAAGTTAAAAACAAGCAAACGCACTTGTATGTGCTTCAGTTATGTATACCTTAGTGTTTGATATCACATAAAATCATAGAAAATACAAAAAGAATCCAATAAATTTAATGATTCCAGTAGTACATTTGCTTTCATTCATCGTTGTGCACCTACCATTACATAAAATGCTATGCTGAGACCATTTATTTCAAACTGTGGTTTATTTCTGGGCTCCCTATTCTGTTCCATTGATCTATGTGCCTGTTTTTAAAACAGTTCCAGGCTATTTTGATTACTATGGCCTTGTAGAATATTGTATTAGGTGGCATGATTCCTCCACCTTTGTTCTTCTTTTACAGGATTACTGTTGTTATGTGGGGCCTTTTGTAGTTTCATACAAAGTTTTGAAATATTTGTTCTAGTTTTTGTGAAATAATTGGAATCTTGATAGGAATAGCATTGAATCTGTAGATTTCTTTGGGTAGCATGGATAGTTTAATGATATTAATTTGTTCTATTAATGAAAATGGTATGTGTTTCCACTTATTTTTATCTTTTTTGATTTCTTTCTTCAGTGTCTTATAATTTTCTGAGTACAGGTCTCTTATGTCCTTGCTTAGGTTTATTTTTAGGCATTTTATTCTTCTGAAGCAGTTATGAATGGGGTTGTTTTTTTAATTTTCTTTTCTGTTAGTTCATTATTAGCATATAAAAGGGCAACTTATTTCTGAATATTAATTTTGTATCCTGCTATTTTGCTGAATTCATTTATCACTTTTAGCAGTTTCTTGGGGGAATCTTTGGGTTTCTCTATGTACTGTATAATGTCATTGGCAAACAAAGTCAGTTTTACTTCTTTCTTTCCAAATTGGATGCCTTTTATTTCTTTGTCTTGTCTGATTGCTGTGACTAGCACTTCCAGTACTATGTTTAATAAGAGAGATAAAAGTAGGAATCCTTGCCTTGTTCTCAATCTTAAGGGGAACAGGTGTAGTTTTTGCCCATTGAGCATGATGCTGGCAGTGGGTTTGTCATATATGGCCTTTGTTATGTTTGGGTATGTGCCCTCTATTCTGACTTTGCTGAGAGTTTTGATCATAAATACATGCTGGATTTTATCAAAAGATTTTGTAATGCATCTATTAATATAATCATGTGGTTTTTATCCTTCACTTTGTGTATGTGGTGAAACACATTTATTGATTTGCCAACGTTGTACCATCCTTGCATTGCCAGAATATATCCCACATGATCGTGGTATATGATCTTTTTGATGCATTGCTGCGTTGGTTTGTGAATATTTTGTTGAAGATTTTAGAATCTATGTTCATTAGTGATATTGGCCTATAATTTTCTTTCTTTATAGCATATCTGGTTTTAGAATTAGGAAAATTCTGGCCTCATATAATGAATTTGGAAGCCATCCTTCCTCTTGAATTTTATTAAATAGTTTGAGAAGGAGATATGTTAATTCTTCTTCAAATGTTTGACAAAATTCACCTGTGAAGACATCTGGTCAAGGGTTTTTGTTGTTTTTTGTTTGTTTGTTTGTTTTGTTTTGTTTTGTTTTGTTTGGGGGGGTGTTTTTTGATTACTGATTTTATGTCCTTGGGTATAATCTGTCTATTCAGATTCTCTGATTCTTCCTGATATATTTTTGGAAGATTGTACATTTCTAGGAATTTATCCATTTCATCCAGTTTGTTCAGTTTCTTGGCATATAGCTATTTATAATATTTTCTTACAATCTTTTGTATTTTTTTGGTGTCAGTTGTTATTTCTCTCCTTTCATTTCTGACTTTATTTATTTGGGTCCTTTCTGTTTTTTTCTTGATGAGTATGGATAAAGATTTGTCAATTTTGTTTATCTTTTTGAAGAACCAGCTCTTGGACTCATTTTTTGTATCATTTTTTAGACTCTATTTCATTTATTTCTGCTCTAATCTTTATTATTTCCTTCCTTCTACTCACTTTGGGATTTTTTGTTGTTCGTTTTCAAGTTCTTTTATGTATGAAGTTAAATAGCTTATTTGATATTTTTCTTATTTTTTGACATAGGCCTGTAATGCTGTGAATTTCCTTCTTAGAACTGCATTACCAGTGTCCACAGATTTTGGATTATTGTGTCCTCATTTTCATTTGCTTCAGGATATCTTTTGATTTCTTCCTTTATCTTGTCATAGATTCATTAATTATTTAATAACATGTTATTTAACTTGCTTGTCTTTGTGTGTTTTTCAGTGTTCTTCTTAGGTTTGATTTCTAGTTTCATAGAATTGTGGTCAGAGAAGACGCTTGATATGATTTCAATTTTCTTAAATTTATTGAGACCTGTTTTATGTCCTAATGTGTGCTCTATCTTAGAAGACATTCCATGTGCACTGGAAAATTAAGTATATTCTACAGTTTTGGGGTGAAATTCTCTGAAGATATCAATTAAATCCATTTGATCTACTGTGCCATTTAGGAATGCCATCTCCTTGTTAATTTTCTGCCTGTTTTTAGTTAACTAATATTCAACTGAGGAAGCAAGCACATACAATTGGCTAAAGATAGTCTATTCAATAAATGGCTTGGGAAAATTGGACAGATACATGTAGAAACATGAAACTAGAACACTTTGTTACGTCACACGCAAGAATAAATTCAAAATCCTAGAGAACAACGAAGGTGGCAAAATCTCAGACGTTGCCCATAGAAATTTTTTATCAGATATAGCTCCCCAGGGAAGGAAAACAAAAGAAAAAAAATTAACAATTGGGACTACATCAAACTAAAAAGACTTTGCACAGCAAAGGAAATCATCAACAAAATAAAAAGATAACCCACAGAATGGGAGAACATATTCACTGATATATCTGATAAGGAGTTAATATCCAACATTTATAAAGAAATTACAAAACAACACCAAAAACCAAACAACCCTATTTAAAAATGGGCCAAGGGCTTGAGTAGACACTTCTCCAAAGAGGACATACAGATGGCCAATAGGCATATTAAAAGACGCTCAATATCACTAATCACCAGAGAAATGCAAATAAAAACCACAATGATATCGTCACCTCATACCTGTCAGAATGGCTCCCATCAATAAATCAACAAACAACAAGTACAGGTGAGGAAGTGGAAAAAGGGAACCGTTTTGCACAGTTCTTGGGAATGCAGACTGGTACAGCCACAGTAGAAAGCATTATGGAGATTCCTCAAAATATTAAAAATGTATCTGCCGTTTGACCCGGTGATCTCAGTTTCTGGAATAGATCTGCAGGAACCCAAAACACTAATTCAAAAACACATAAGTACCCCTATGTTACTGCAGTTCAGTTACAATCACCAAGATATGGAAGGAGCCCAAGTTTCGGTCAGTATATGAGTGGGAAAATAACTGTGGGACATTTACACAGTGGAATTCTACTTGGCCATAAAAAATAAGAAAATTTTGCACTTTACAACAGTATGTATGGATCTGGAGAACATAATATCAAGTGAAATAAGCCAATCAGAGAAAGACAAATACCATATGATCTCACTCATATGCGGAATCTAATGAACAAACCGATCTAACAAGCAAAACAGAGACAGACTCATGGGTGGAGAACAGGTGACAACTAATGTGGGGAAGGTTAGGGGGTGGAGGGATTGAGGGGAAAAGAAAAAGTTCTTGTGGGCTTGGGCAACGATGTGGCCATTGCCTGGGGGAAGAGGCTATAAATGGACTAATTGGTAAGGGGAAAAAAGAGATTAAATTTAAAAGTAGAAAAAAAATGAAATAAAAAATCACAAACTGTGATTTAAACAGTAATTTGTTAATATTATGCATAAAGTTAATTCATGTCACAATAAAAAATTTCAATTTAAAAAGGATAACAATTGTTTAGGGAAACTTTGACTTGTTTTTGTATCATAAAATGAAAGTTTTATGTAATTCCTAATGTTAGGAAGATAAAATCATATCTAATGCTTAATATTTATTCCAGGCACTGTGCTAAACTATTTACTTGATAGAATATTTAGTCTTCTTTGAGAATGATAATATTATTATCATGCACTGACTTCAGAAGATAATTGAAGCACAGAGAGACTGAGTAAATTATCTAAGATCACATGGAAATCACATTCAGCTTATATTATCTTAAAAGCTGGACTATATTTCTTTTTACAAGTGTTATGAGGAATCCTCTGTGACATTTTATTGTAGAAACTTTGATCTAGAGGAGATGGAAGTCAGACAAAAATTGATTTATTTGTTATCATTGGTTATTTTGTCTCTATTCATGCAGAATTACTGTTCTTGAGAAATCATCAGAATTTAGTGATTCCAATATGAAATAAAAAGTTAGTCTTTGTTAGACACATAAAAGTTAATCAGAAGGTTATCAGAATATAAGTTTAAAATATAAAATAAAACCACATTTATTATCTTACCTTAGAAAATTGCGATTTCAGAAAATAAGAGATTAACGTATTTTCTCATCTTTCCAAGCCATTAAGACACTTTTCATTTTCATTAGTCAATCTTGAATGGGTTTTGTGTCCCCCCATCTTAAATGTTAATCTCCTGTATGTAATTTTGTCAAGTTAATGTTAAAACTAAAAGAAGACACAAAAATAGTATTTTTATTCAATTTAATGAATTTTTGTCAGTGAAATGTTAGCGTTGCTGTGAATCTATGCACTACTATCCTCACTTAATGCCAGAGAAGAGCTGACAAAAGCTGCAACTTGTCAGATGCAAAACTTAGGACACTTTTAACTTGAATTCTTCTTCAATAAAATTTTAATGTTTGCGACAATATACCTTTATTCCTAAAGGTTAAATATCTGAGAAATGCAGGCTTTGAAATCATGATTTTTATGTAGGCACAGCAGCAATTTCTGTTATTCATCAAAACTCTATCCTCATTATAATAACATTATTAATCACTGGCTGGGAATTGGAATATTGAATTAGAAGTAGAAGCAATGTTGTGACATTCAATTGCTGGAATTCTGTGATATATTATCAAGTAAAAAATAAAGAATATATAGATGTATGTGTACATATATCTCCAAAATTTTTTCCAAAATCACACATTTTTAATAAACTTAAAATAGCCTTAATTTATGCCTCCAGGGAAAGTACCAGGTAAATCATGTTGTAAAAATATTACGAATCCTGCCTTAGAGTTAAAAAGAATAAGGAAAAAATAGGCACTGATGTAGAAAACTCTAAAGCATAGAATTTACATGTAAAAAAGAATTTGTAGAAATATAAATATATATAGTGATCATACACAAAAGTATGAATGTCCTGAGACATGTTTCTATTGCACACATATAAATATAAAATGCCAAAAAATTCTAAGATTATTTACTCAAATGAAATCTGTGGATAAATTATGGAACATAGACTGGTAAATTTTGGCTTTATTATTATTGTTTAATTGATTATAAGAATGAACTTATTGATGCTTTGTATATCTAAAAATAAGTAAAACAGTGAATTTAAAAAGCGTAATCCTTTCATAAAGTAAACTTTAAAAATTCTCAACTAGAAAGACTAAAGATTTTGTAGGAGGTGTCCTGAGGCATTCATTGAGTCTCCATCTCGTAGACTGCCTGTCTCCATTTCATTTAGTGTTTTTTCTGGAGTTTTGTTCTGTGTGTCCCCCCTCCCCCAGTTAGGACATTAATAGACATATTTTTAGACATGTTGAGTTAAATTTTTTCATGTGTTCTTTAGTGAAAAATGCCTAGGATTGATATTAGAACCTATTGTAGGACAACGTATGGTTCTTAAAGTGTTTATACTAAAATATGAATTATATTTTGCTTGCTTGTTTGTTTTGTTGATTAGGTTCCACTTTTAGGTGACATTGAAATAAAGCACAAAGTGTTAGTAACCAGAGGGGAGGAGTGAAAGGGATAATGGGGAAAAGTAGGCAAAGGGTTGTCAAGGAACATGTATAAAGGACAAACGGACAAAGCCAAAGGGGGGTAGGTTTAAGGGTGGGAGGTGGGGATGGGTGGGGTGGGGAGTGTGGTGCAGGGAAAATGAAAATGGACTTGAACAACAATGATATATATGTATATATCAACAATAAAATTTGTTTATGTATAAAATAAATATATATACAGTTAACTAGCGGATAATTTTCATTTAAAAAAATAGAAAAATAAAACAGGAATTATAGATAGGTACTGAGCTGCAAAATAGAATATGATCTATAAAATTGGGTGAACCAGAAACATCCATTCTTTTTATCTTAAATTCAATGCTTTGTAAAAACTTGCCATTCAGCCCGCAATGGGTAAGTTGTCACATTCTATAGTATTTTACTGACACACTGATTGGAATAGGGTGAAGCTCTGAACTTAGATGCGTGAATACACACAATGGGCCATGCCAATTAGATTAGATTTTTCATGTGGCAAAGTCTGAAGTCATGCTGAATTATATCAATAAGAGTCATTAGCACAAAGATCTATCAAGTTCTCCTGCAAATAAACCTGCAATTGTCATATAACACAAGCTTTTTTATTCCTCTTCAAATTTCTTTTTATTTCGAAAGATTAACGTTCTTCAAAGGAAGCCTCTCCTGTCCTCCTCTTTAAGCTAAAGTGTTTCTTGCATCAAATTTCTACAAATTAGAATTACCCTAAATTAGAATTTAGGAAAATATTTCAAGATTGTGAAATAAATATGTTGATATTTGAACTGAGAAATATAACAAGAGACACTTGAAAATGAAAACTATCCATCTGTTTGTTCACTTTTTATTTTAATACTTGAAGGGAATATAATCCTCATTCTTTTGACTTTAAATATTTTTTTCAATTACAGTTGACATACAATTTTGCATTAGTTTCAGGTGTACAACCCAATAGTGAGATGTTATATAACTTATTAAGCTATCACCCTGATAAATCTAGTACCCATCTGACACCATGCAATATTATTCCAATATTATTTACTGTATTCTCTATGCTGTACTTTACATCCCCATGATCATTCTGTAACTATCAGTTGGTACTTCTTAATTCCTTCACTTTTCTTACCCATCCCTTCAACCACCTCCCATATTAAAGAAGACCCTTTAACATTTCATGTAACACTGGCTTGATGGTAATAAACTTCTTTAGCTTTTTCTTGTGTGGGAAAATCTTTATCTCTCCTTCCATTCTAAATAATAGCTTTGCTGGGTAGATTAATTTTGGTTGTAGATCCTTGCCCTCCATCACTTTGAATGTTTCTTGCCAATCTCTTCTGGCTTGCAAGTTTTCTTTTGAGAAATCAGCTAGTTTTCGTATAGGAGCTCACTTTCAGGTAACTACTTTCCTTTTGTTGCTTTTAAGATTCTCTCTGTGTCTTTAACCTTTGGCATTTTAATTACGATGCATCTTGGAGTGGGCCTTTTCAGTTCATCTTGTTGGAGACTTTCTGTGCTTTCTGGATTTGTATGTCTATTCCCTTCACCAGGAGAGTGAAGTTTTCTGTTGTTATTTTTTTCACATAGGTTTTCTATTTCTTGCTCTCTCTCCTTCTGGCACCCTCATCATGCAAATGTTGGTATGCTTAAAGTTGTCCCAGAGGCTCCTTATAGTATGCTTATTTTTAAAAATTCTTTTTGATGTTCTGTTTGAATACTTTTATTCTTTCTTATCTTCCAGTTCTCTGATTCAGTACTCTGCTTCATCTATTCCATTGCTGATTCCCTGTAATGTATTTCTCATTTCAGTTAATTTATCTTCATTTCTGAATGTTTCTTTTTTATGTTTTCTAGTTCCATTTTTTATGTTTCCTATCTCTTTGTTGGTGCTCTCACTACATTAACTACTTTCCCCTAAGTTCATTAAGAACCCTTGTAACCAGTGGTTTGAACTCTGCATTTGGTTGATTGCTTGTCTACATTTAGTTTATTTTTTTTTCCTAGATTTTTATTTGGTTCTTTCATTTGGGACATGTTTTTTCCCCCTCTTTTTTTCAGCCTGCCTGTGTTGGTTTCTATGTATTAGGTAGAGTTTCAGCATCTCCCACACATGGTAGAATAGCTTTATCTAGTAGGTGTTCTGCAGGGTCCAGTGGCACAGCCTTCTCAGTCACCTGAGTTGGGTACTCCAGGTATGTACTCTGTGTGTATACTCTTCTGTTGTAGTTGAGACTTGATTGCTGTTGGAATGTTAGTGAGAGACTTTAGGAATGTCTTAAGCATGAGACAATACAGGCCATTAGTATGGAAAAGCCACTTGAAACAGCTTGAGTGGACCTGCAATTTTGGTGGAGCAAGGTCTCACATTTATGACGGTGGGCTAAACAGCTTAGCCAGGTTGACGGAGACTCAGCACTTGAATGCCAGCTCTGTGGGGGTAAAGGATGTGGGGGCGGGGATGACCTCTGTCAACGCTTCTTTCGGGGAGAAAATTGCCCCCCTCCCAACTATCTCCCTGATGCCAGACAGTTCAATTCCTCCTGTATGTCACTGGAAATTTTCAGGTTGCTGACTCAGCACTGGAGCTCAGAGAAAGTGAATCTGAATAAGTCCATGCACAAACCTTTTAAAAGGAACACCTGGGACTCCAGAGCCTTCCCTTTCATTCAGCCATAATCCCTACTTGTTCCACAGCCAAGATATCTCCCCTGATTTTCATCCACCATACATGGGTACGGGACCAGACCATTCCATTTCTACTCACTCCCCTTCTACCAGTCCCTGATGTGGATGCTTTATATCCTTATTTATAGGACTTCTGTTCAGCTAGATTTCAGATTGTTCTGAATTATAGTTGTTTTATAGTTTAGTTGCAATATCAATGTGTTTGTGGGAGGATTTGTGTACCACATTTGCCTATGCTGTCATCTTGATGGAAACCTAATCCTGTTTTTGATGGTTAATTGTAGTTCCAACAATTTAAAAGAGGGTTATCGAAGAAAGCTATTTTTTGGATGGAAGACTATTAAACTATAATTCTTAATTTTCATTTTATTAATTTCATTTTTATCATTATGTCTAAATCACAGGATGTATTTTCTTTCTTTTTAATTGTTGCCTATATCAGAAATGGTTCAGAAGAAATTTGAAATACTGTTTTTTAAAATTGACTTGCCTCTTTGTTCAGTATAGTGGGCTTGTACCCCCTGCTTGATATAAAATACTTTGCATGGTTGCATACTGTGTTTCTGTGTCCCAAATATAAATTACCAAATGACAAAAATTAAGAAGACAAAGTCTTTTGTACGTAGTGAGCAGCAGTCACACAGCCTCTAGTTTAACATTAGCTTTGAAGCTGCGTGATGACCAATAGAGGTTTCTCACTATGATACTCATTTACATCTCTTTATGACTTGCAAGAAACAATTTGCACAGTACAAAGTTTAATGCTAACCCAAAGCTGCCTTTTTCAGTGATAGTTTCTTTATCACAATAAACACCTTTGCTTTTCTTAAGCAAAAGTATACATAAATTAGAGTATCTAGTACATAAATTAAGTATACATAAGTTAGAGTATCTTGACTAGTTCGTTATCTGGCACTTGACTATATATATATTGTGTGTGTGCATGTATATTTGATGTATAATATTATTATATAATTATATTGTTTTATTATATTATAATGTATTATGCATTATATTCTATATATAATAATTATATTATATATAATTATGTATTGTATATCATATAATATATGATATGTTATTATGTATCACAATTATGTAATTATGTTGTATAATATAATAATACATGTTATGATATTTATTGTATAATATTATTATATATCAAATGTATGTAATTCAATATATACTATTATATATAATATGACATATATAAATATATATATTTTAGATTGTCTTTATTAACTAGACCCTAGACCTGAGTTTGTGGCGAGTAAGACCAATAAAATGGCATTGGTTTGATCAAGATAGCATAAAGTGAAAAAAAAAAAATTGGAGTTGCTTATGTCAATTAAAATGGCTGCCAGTCAGCCTTGACACTTTGGTTCAAGAGAGAAAATACCTAAGTCAGAACAGACACATCTGGGAAGGAGACACACCCAGGATATTTGCACATGTGATCAGAAGAGCCATGTCTGCAGAAACCACACACAGATACTCTCCTGGGGAAATTCCATACTTGTCATTGGAGGTGTCAAGCAGAACAGTCATATATCACCATCAGCTCCTGGCAAATTCCATACTGGGCAGCAGGGATGCCAAGACATTTATCAAAAAGATCTGGAAAGGTGGAGTATTCTACTTTCAAGGTATAACCAAGGCAGTTTCCAGACCACTGCTGAGACAGCCAAGCTCCACACACTGGAGTGCAACTTCATGCCATGCTGATCTCTCTTGGCATTGGCAGCCAGAGGACTGAGGACTTCATTTGCTCTGTTGCCCATCTGACTCAGGAGGTCCTTCCTTGGAAGACGTTGACTTGCAAGATTCTTGCCCACCATGATGTCTCCTGGACCTGCTTACTGAGTCTCTGGAACTCAACTTTGTTATTCCCTATTGACTGTAGTGTGTGTATGTGTTTGTTAGTTATATTTCTCTTAGGTTGTTAGAGTATGAGTAGGATATTAATGTATGTTGATGTTCTGCTTTGAGTGAACCTGCATTCAATAAAAGCTGAGTGAATAGCATGGTTACCTTGTGTAACTCTTGTCTATTCCTTGATGCCAGGCTGCTCAGCGTGCAGCTAGCCAAGCAGTTGCCCAGCTGACTTATAGGAAAGACTGTATCACAGACATATGCTAGTGACAGAGTTGTTTTGAAATATAAGGATGATATTGTTTCACAATAGAGGCATGAAAGAACAGCCTTTGTCTGGTGAGTGCTCATAAATATAGGACTCTCCCAAGATCACCCACCTTTCTCTTTTTCTTCACTCCTCTCCACTTTTTTTTAGGTAAAAAAAATATATATAGAGAAATATATATATATCCAGTTTTCCTCTCCATACTTACCCTGAATTAATGAAGTTAATACTTGCATTTAATATGATCATGTACATAGAAAATCCAAAAGTAACCAAACAAACCTCTTCAGATAAAAGGAAAGAAAATAGTAGTTGTTAGCAGCCTTAATATGAAAAAAAAGTGTCACATTTAATATGTAAACCATGTACAGTTTCAGATATGCAAAAATACAGTAGCATTAGTGATGATTATGATAACCTGACTAAAAAAGTGTGAGGATCTTCTTACATTTCAAGATTGTACCGTAAGTGTAGGATGATCACACATCATGGGTGGTGCAGGAACCTCTCAGCTTATGCCTCTGTAAAAACACCTGGATTTTTAAAATTTGAAGCAATGTTTATTAATAATAGCATGGAAATAAGATAGTATAAGTTTGAAAGACCTTATCTCATGCCCCTAACATTTGCCATGGTCTAGAAATATGGGCATCACAAGTACAGAGAATAGAGTTCTCACTTTAACATGTAGTGAAATCTGAAAGAAGATATGATACGATCCATCTCCGCTTTCTGACAGCCAACACTTTCTGGTCCCAGGTGGTGCTGGGAGAAGAAATTGACAGCACCACCTCTCCCAGTCACTGAGATAAGTGCCACATGAGCTTTGTATGAGATAATTTGATGCAGATAATCGGTTGCAAATTAGGGGACACAAGGGCAACTGTGTGAATTATAGATGTTTTTACAATGTACATGTGTGGGAACACAGAGTCTCAAAGTTCCTGTCAAGGAATTTATAGGAAGAAGGAACAATTTATTGATATACGATATAACATGGACGAACTTTTAAACAGAGTTAGCAAAAGAAGCCAGACACCACAGACCAATATTGTAAAATTACATTCAGAAAAAATGTTCAAAAAAGGCAAACTTATCAAAAGAAAGAGTGGATTCCAAGTTTTCCACACTTGAGGTGGGGACAGAGTGCGGCTGCGATTGGGCATGGGTTATGTTTGGAATGATGGAGATTTTCCAGACTTAGATTGCAGTGATGATTGCACAACTCCATATGTAAAATATACCTCAATAACCATGCTAAAAATAGTCAAAATATTCTCGCCGTAATGGGTTTGTCATTTATGGTGTGTGATAATTGTACAATTATTTGTTTATTTTACTATCTAGTAACTATTTTATTTTATAATAATTGCTTTCAGCAACAATGAGCTACAGAAGGAGGTTGAAGGAGTAAGTTCATGCTTAATAAAAAGTTAATGACTTTTCATTTGTCATGAAAGTTAAAAATGAAGTGTAATGTGCATTAACGTGTCAATATTTCCTCTCTCCTGTGAAAATGACAGTGATATCACCAAACCTGAAAACTGGGGGACACCAATCTGCTGCAGATACTAGCCCCTACTTCAAAAAGTTTTAATTATTTTTTAAAGAATATATGTTAAATGAACATTTTGCTACATAAATCTGTGAGAGCTTATACATATCCTTTGTAAAGCTTAATTTTTCAGTTTTTGCTCTAATTTAATTTCATTTAGTTTTAAGTCCTTATTCTTGTTCAGAAATGAAAAGTGAAGTGTTAGGTGTTAACACATTGATTCCATTAGTGTGGAGCTTCACAAACAATTAAATGATGCCACCTTTTCATTACTGTTGGATCCTGCAAATAGAAAAGCAGTTAATATTAATATAGTTTGATTTTGTTCATCTAACTCATGGAATTTAAGTAAAATTTTTAGAAGCTAATGCTTTTTAAAGTGAAACATTTAATATAATTGTAAATGCTAATGTAAATTTAGTTAGAAGTTAACCCTAGGAGATAAATTTGTTTTTTAATGATTATGCAATATAAATTTTGCTGAATGTGAGTACTATAATGAATATGAAGTTATTTTAAAGAAATTAATGAAAAATACTAGGATGAAATTATTTTTGTTATATACATAATTTATAACAAATTAAACAAAACATGTAACATTTTACTGATTAAACTATGAAATAGTTCATATGCATGTAGAGTTTAGTATGTATATGGTTTATAAGTAAATATACATAGAGAAAATACTTTCTATATATATATTAACTATGGTATGTGGTAGTCATATGGTTTATACAGAGTTACAGTAATTAAGCTATGAATTATTATGACAAATGTGAAGTTGAATATAAAAATAAATATTTTAGTATTCCAGTATGCACTTCCTTTCTTTTTTGTCAGTAATCTGATTCCATAAACGTTTGGACATTTGAAGATTGACATTGAAAGGGAAAATGCGTACATTCTTGAGACTAGGAGATGAGACACCACATAGACCAGGCATTTTGGAAAATTTCTGGAAGACAGGAAGTAAATGGAAACATTTAGATAGGTAAATTAAAACCCAAGAAGCTATTTTACGGAGGACAAATAGGAAGATGTAGGAGCAGTGATAGATCAGGTTTCCCAAGAAAGACCTTCAGACAAATTGCTGAGTGTATATGCAAGAAGCAGGAGCTGCTGATACTGAAAGAAGAATGCCGTTTGAAGCACCATCTGTGGAAAAGCTCCCTTAGCTATCGCCCTCAAATCGAGTCCATGCAGAGTACTGGCAGTCCGGTATCTATATCCAAACATAAAACTGATAACTCTTTTCTAAAAAATGAAGTAGCGTCCCTGAGGGGAAAGTGAGGGTTCTAATGTGGAAATAACACTCCATACTGGATCCTCTTCTGTACTCCTGCACCTGATATGCAAGAAATGTCCATCTTAGGGTGACACTTAAAAAGAAAATGATGCATCCACATATATTGCAAAGATAGGCAAAGAACACTGACATCAACTGTCGATATTAAAAATTAAATATAGCTTTAATTATTCAATATGGTGGGAAAACAAAGATTTACCAAATATTTGGGGAAAAAACAAGTATAAAAGAGAAAGAGTACCCCCTGGCTGGTGTAGCTCAGTGGATTGAGCGCAGGCTGCGAACCAAGGGGTTGCAGGTTCAATTCCCAATCAGGGCACATATCTGGGTTGCAGGCCAAGTCCCCAGTGGGGGCCACATGAGAGGCAACCACACATTGATGTTTCACATTGATGTTTCTCTCCCTCTCTTTCTCCCTCCCTTCCCTTCTGTCTAGAAATAAATAAATAAATTCTTAAAAAATAAAAGAGTAAGAGTACTAGAAAGAAAACAGTTTTAAAAAAGGTAGAAAGAATGAAATTAAAATTAGAAGAAAATGTTTCAGAGCTAAAGGCAGGGTAGAGTTTTCAAATTAAAGAACCTCAAGTTATATCCATAAGATGGAATAATCAGTAATAAAAAGGAACAGACTACCAATATAAATAACATAGTAAATGAATCTCAGATGCATTAAGTGAAGTGAAAGAAGCCACTCTCAAAAAAAAAAAAAAACATATTGTATCATTTCATTTACATACAATTCTGATAAAATTAAATATGTAGGAAGGAGAGAAAGACGGATGGTTGCAAGAGGTTGAGAGTGAGAGGAAGGCATGAACAGAAAAGGGCACCAGAGCAAAGATGAAACAGACTTAAGTAATGCTAGGTAACCTTTTGAGGACAGCCATAGTTTGCCAAGATAACAGATCTTTTCCAATAAATCAGCAAAAACAAATAGTCCTTTGTGCTGGAAATGAAGTACCATTTGTTAGGGACCACCTAATGATCTGTTTTTGGCAAAATAGCCTATGGGATTGCCAAATAGAATTAAAATACTTTGATATAATTTATTAAGTGTGGGTTGACATACTACAGGCAATCAGGTAGATCTAAACCAACTATAGTTGACCCCTGAACATCATGAGGTTAAGGTATGTACCCCCTCCCAGTCATAAAGAATAGAAAATAAAATTACAGTATGCATTTGAAAAAAATGATGTGTAAAGGGATGCATTCACTTCAAACCCATCTTGTTCAAGGGTCAGTTGTAAATTTAGGCCTGAGTCTAGATTTATTGTAAAGTCTGTAAAAGTAAGATAGCCTAAGTCCAGTTATAAAAGCTAACTGCCACAACAGGCCCCTGCATGCCATTTCAATGAAGAAAAAGTATGACATGATAGGTGGTTAGATTTCTGGTTGTCTGAACTATTGTAATGTTTACCTTCCTAAAACCATCTTAATGGTTGCAAATATTTAAGAAGCTAATTGGTCCATTAAAGGAATTGGTACCAAAGGGAATTGGGTGGCATTCAAAAGAAACATTTTAATTGCTATATTCTAGTCAAATCAAAAGCAAATTGTTGGTAGAGGTTTTATTCATACTAAGGAGTGAGTAATGATGCAAAAATATTAAGAATTAAGGTTCTATAAGTAATATAGTTCAAAATAGCCTAAAATCAGCAAAAGAAGAAAAAGATAGCTATGAAAGTAAAAAACAAAATAGTGAAGATTAAGGCATGACAATTTGTGGGCATGCCCTATGGATTTCAGGTGGAATTCCTGGAATCTCATGCAGTCATCCATTTGATTCAAAGTTCTTGAGTAGATTTAGTTCCTCTCGAAGATTATCTGCTTAAAGCCGGGCTGGTGGAGGAGGGGGGTACTGTTAGAGGCCTCAGCTTGTGATCTCTGTCTAATAAGGACTTTTTATGGGACATTGATTTGAGTATGTTTTATGTGGCTTTAATTAATTAAGAAAAATGAATCAAATGATGAAACCTTAGGACATTCATGGACTGATTATTACCGGTACCTGTTAAGATCCTTATACACCAAATTCAAAGACAGTTTTCTGGTGTTGCTTCCAGAAAATTAGGTCTCCAGGTTTTACGTTATGCAAAGATTATCTAAGATGATGTTGAGAAAATGCTGCTCATAGCTATTGTTGATTAGACTGTGCATTGTGTGAGTCCCTTGGGCTCATCATTAAATATAATAAGAGTATATTATTAGTAGAAACATTCCTCGGCACAGTGAACATATACTTATAAGTTCATAGGAAAAGCTCCCAAGAAAACATCAGAGTTGACCTTATCACCATTAAAGCCAATGAATAATCAAACTGTGGAAAATCCCGATAGCAATATACTGTTTGTCAATAGAAAGAAAGAAACTATAGATACTCATAACATTGATGAATTTCAACATCATCGTTCTGAATGATAAAAATCCAAACTAAAGAGAGTATATATTGTATAATTTAGCTTTTTATAAAGTTCTAAAAATTGCAAACTAGTCTATAGTGGCAGATAGCTGCCCAGTGTTTTCCTGGAGACAAAGGTAAGGCATGAAAAAGTGAAAGATTACCATAGAAAATAAGAAAACTATTGGAGGTGATGAACACATTCTTTATCCTGACAGTGTGATGACATTATGGGTGTATACATACAAAGGGAACCCCCAAAACAGAATTTATTTATAAAAAATTGTGTTTCCATTCTTACATGTTTAAACTTCAGTTATCTTCTAAGTACTCTGCATTTGATGCAATATACCTATCAAGACATTTTTTCTACTGCCCATAACAGAACTTTTTTGAACTTTTCGATTTTGATGCTTTTTAATGCTTCTGCATTTTTTTGTTTTTCTTCCACATTGGTCAGAAGGTTTCCTTTTGAGGACTTTTTTTCATCCGGCTAAAGGGAAAAAGTCACTTGTGGCAGGATTGGGTGAATAGGGAGGGTGAGTCACAGGGATCATACTGAGTTTTGGTCAAAAACTGCTGAACACTCAGCAACACGTGGGCAGGTGCACTCATAAATCACCCGTCATGAAACAGACAAACTCATTGAAAGGATTTCAAAAAAAATGTACTGAAGCTGAACACAGCCTCTCACAGCAATGGCAGTTGGTACACTGATACAGATGGGTTCCTAGAACACTCAGCTAGTGAGGAAAGCTTGTACTATAAGGGGCCCCCCCTCCAGAAGATAATTTTGGTTATTTTTGGGGTCTCCCCCTTTTATATGGATACACATCAAATTACACACTTTAGATATGTGTCATTTAATATATATTATTATATATTAAAAAGGCTTTTGTTTTAAAAACCTTTAAAAGGACATCTACCAATATAATATCATTTAGTTAAATATTATTTTCTAGATTCTAACTGCAAACAATTTTTAGAAAAAAATGATAATGTATTTAGAAACTTTGAATCTGGGAATGCTTAAATTTAGTCATATAAATAAGAATGCTATTTCATATAATGGAGCCAAAGAGAAGATGTGGTATTATCTTTAAAATGCGATAGAGAACTCATTTCAATTAGTCCAAAGTTTTATCTATTTATCAAAACACTAGTTTAAAAATTCAACTTACTTATTTTTATTATATTTAAAAATTAACAGCTTAATTTTTTGAATATTTTATTTATTCATTTTTAGAAAGAGGGAAAGGGGGAAGAAAAAGAGGGAGAGAAACATCAATGTGCAAGAGAAACATTAATCAGTTGCTTCTTGCAAGCCCTCAGCTGGGGACTTGGCCCACAACCCAGGCACGTGCCCTGACTTGGAATTGAACCGTTGACCAGTTGATTTGCAGAACAATGCCCAATCCATTGAGTCACAGCAGTCAGGTTAAAAAATACAATTAAAAAATCTGATATTCATGCCCTGGCTGGCGTTGCCAGTGGATTGAATGCCGGCCTACAAACCAAAGGGTCACCAGTTCATTTCCCAGTCAAGGCACGTGCCTGGGTTGCAGGCCAGGTCCCCAGCAGCAGGTGCATGAGAGGCAACCACACATTGGCACTTCCCTCCCTCTCCTTCTCCTTCTTGTCCCCTGTTTAAAAATAAATAAATAAAATCTTTAAAAAATAAATCTGGTATTCATGAATGAAATCTGAAAAAATCTTTAAATAATTTTGCAATCTCTTTTATCGTAAACCCATCTTTCTTCTTATCTTGTAACTATAGTAACAAAAGCTATTATCTAAATTTACTTGCTTGCATTTCTTAAAATGAAAGCATGAAGTTAATTAATATTTCTTATACATTTTTAGCTGTTTATCTGAAATAGATATTCCTACAGTAGTCACAGAATAATACAATTATTTTTTATCGGTTTACCTTTTAAATTTGTGGAGTGAGGGGATAAAAGAAGAAAGATAAATAGAAAAAATATTGAGAGAAATTTTGTCTTTACACAGATATAAAATAAATTGTGGCTGTATGCGTTTTTCAGTAGAAAAAGACAGAGTTCTGGGGACTGGCACGACCCTAGCAGTGGAGGAGAAGGAGAGGAACTGGAGAGTCAGAGAAGGTAACAATTGGATAAAGGCAAAGAAAAAGACAAGAGGAGTAGGGTTTGGGAGGATCTACAACAGCAGTATCAAGTTTTTCTCATTTTTTATCTCCCTTTTTAGAGGCACACCTCATTTTATTGACCTTAGATATGTTGCACTTTGCAGATATTGTGTTGTTTTACAAACCGAAGGTTTGTGGCCATCCTGTATTTAACAACTATATTGGTAACACTTTCCAATAGGCTCAGATGATCATTGCCATTTTTTAAAAAATGAAATTTTTTAACAAAGGTATATACGTTATTTTTTTACAGGTACTCCTATTGTACACTTAATAGACTACAGTGGTAATTTTCAACGTGTTTCAACTCATGGCACACATAAACTAATTACTAAAATTCTAAAATACCAAAACATAAAGTTTTTGCTGATCTGAAAAAATATAGGTATAATTTTGATTCGTTCATACTGGATGACTATTGCTGAATTGGCTGTTTTCATTTTTTAATTTGACAATCAAAGGAAAAAGAGATCAATGCACCTGACTAAATAGGTATTGCATTTTTTAAAATTATTGTGGCATACCGGTTGAAAATCTCTGGACTATGGTATAGAACAAACAAACATCCATATGCACAGGAAAAGCAAAAATATTATGTGAGTTGCTTTATTGTGATATTCGCTTTGTTTTGGTGGTTTGAAACTACACCTGCAATATCTCCAAGATATATCTGTATTAATTTCCTAGGGCTTCCATAACAAATTATCTCAAACTGTGGCTTAAAACAGCATGGATTTCCCTTGAAATACTAGAGCCTAAAACTCCAAATGCATGGTGTAAACAAGGCTATGCTCCTTCTGAAGACTGTAGGGAAAAATCCTTCCTTGCCTCTTCCAACTCCATCTCCAGTCTTTTTTTTATTTTTTGTAGTTCAGTTTTGCTTTTGGTTGAGCATGTCTCTTTCTTCTGTGATTGCTTCTGCATAGCTATACCCAAATCTCCCTACTTTTCATGATAAGCACACTGGTCATTGGATTTGGGTACAGTATGATCTCACCTTAACTAAATTACATCTGCACAGGCTCTTTTTCCAAGTAAGATTATATTCACAGATACATTTTGGGGGCAAATAATTCAACCCATAGATCTTTGCTAGATGTCTTCTAGAGTATCAATCTTAACATACCAATTAAGGAAAAAATACATATTTCTAATTGTAATCATGTTTTCCTTCTATATTAAGGCATCCCATAAATGAGCAATCTGGTCCTATAGTAAAAATAATCCCAAATCCTGTGGCCACAGTAATTTCAAATTGTCCTTGGTCTGACTGTCACATACAGAGATGAGCAAATACATTAGCATAGTCATGTGTGTACCTGAGATAGATGGGCTTCCAACCCAGTGGGAAGCAGGCCGAGAATGAGATGGCCTCGTGAGAAATGTACACTTGGTGAAAATGATTTTTCTATAACTCCATAACTATAAAAGCTAGTTCTTTAACTAAACAAATGTCATAGTCAAGGTTCTGGAGGAAAAAAAAAAAAAAAAAACCACTGAGCTAAACAAAGAGGTTTGGGGAGGCAAAAGCAGCACAGAGTTATGGTTTTTAACTTAAAGCAACGTTCCCATATTGTGCATGACCAGAAGAGACTTTCTGAACTCCTCAGTACCCAGGGCCAATTATATGCAGCTTTACCATGATGAGCCAATCCCTTCCTATATACTCCTTCTAACAGACAACATATAAGATATAAAACGAAGGGCAAATGAATGCAATCAGAGGCTTAGCAGACAACATTTACAAGAGGATACCAAAATATGATCAAAACAGATTTTCTAAGAAACAAATAAATCTCACATTGGAGGGTCAATGAAATCATAAACACCCAAATTCTGTGTCAAACAATCATATCCGAGGGCTACAGTGCCTCAACAGTTGAAGACGTGAAGGCTCTCGGATATCTGCACTATTATCTAGTTAAAGGTCTTGTTCAATAGCAATAAGAGTCACAGACAAATCTTGGTGAAATCTCCAAATTGATAAAGCTTAATCAGCTAACGGCTACCAAGAACCATCCATCTATCAGACAAAATCATATTTATTAACTGTCAAGGAGGAACTGTGTCACGAGCATATGTTGTGATGTAGTCTTTCCTATAAGTCAGCTGGGCAACCGCTCAGCTAGCTGCCTGCTGAGCAGTCCGACACAAAAGAATAGCAAGAGTCACCCAAGGTGAGTATGCTATTCACTCAGCTTTTATTGAATACAGGTTCATTCAAAGCAGAACATCAACAAACATTAATATCCTACTCACACTCCAATAACCTAAGAGAAATATAACACATACATACGCACCTACACAGAGCAATCAATAGGGGATAATGAACCTGAGTCCCAGAGTCTCAGTAAGCAGGTCCAGGAAACAACACAGTGGGCAAGTGAGCCATCAGCGTCTTGCAAAGAAGGATCTCTGGAGCCAGGTGGACAGCAGGGCAGATGAAGTCCTCAGTCCAGGGCAGAACCTCTAGCAGCTGATGCCAAGGGAGATCAGCATGGTGTGGAGCAACACTCTGGCATGTGGAGTCAACTGTCTGAGCAATGGTCTGGAACCTGCCTCACTCATACCTTTGAGAGTGATGTGATCTACCTTCTGTGTCTCTTTGTAAGTATCTTGGCACTCCTGATGCCAAATGTGGAATTTCCCCTGGAACCTACCTATGGGTGGTTCTGCTCTGTAGACATGGCTGTTCTGGTCACATGTGCAAATATCTTGGGTGTGTCTCCTTGCCAGTTGTGTCTAGCATAAGTTAGGTAGTTTCCCTCTTGAACCAAAGTGTCATGGCTGACTGGCAGCCATCTTGGTTGACATGAGTGACTCCATTTTTGTTTCTATACTTTATGCCATCTGGTCAGTCTGGTGTCGTTTTATTGGGCCTGCTCTCCACAAACGGTAGAATGTCACTCAAGAAATGGGAACAGTGAACTGTAGAATGCCACTCAACTAGCAGAGGAGGGAAACAATTTTTGCAAAGTTGAGTTTTTGCTGAGGATTTTAAAGAGAGTTTAAAAGAAGGAGGATACATTCTGAATTGATGATCTTCCTAAAGTGAAGTTAGGAAGTGAGAATTAACTAAAAATTGGGTGGTGTCATAAGCTAAGGGCAGTTTAGAAATTAAGCATCTATAGGAATGAATAAAAGTGTGTCTGGGCATCATTAGTAAGAAAGGAGGAGTCACTCAATAAGGTGTTGCTGAGACATTTTATAAGTGTTTGTTGCTGGCTTTATATCTGTCTGTCTCTCCATCCTGGTTACAGAAAGGACTGTTTTTCTCTTTTTAGTCTGAGCTCATTTTTTCTCTTTCAACCCTGGATGAGTTTTGTCTTCTTCAATGATAGTATTACAAATACTCCTTATTAGTTTTTTTTTTTTTTAATTTTTTGAAACAGTATCTAAAAGAAGTACCAGTTTTAATAATGATTGCAAAAGAGGATGAACATGATAAAATGTTATTGCACAGCTGACTGAAATGAGGAGGCCATCAACAAGGAAGAAAGCACAAGGGTATTAATTTCTTCATCAAGAAACACAAGAAAAAAGTTTGAAGTCTGTTATTAAAAGTTATAGAGTTACTCAGAACTGATACAAAGATAATGTTACAAATAGGCAAGGGAGAATAGAAAATGTATTCTACTTAATATAATCCACAGTCTTAAGTATCTGGAAGAAGACATATTCAAAGTTTGATTACTTGAGAAATGCAGACATAATAGGGAGATAACAACCAGAAAGCTGACAGAAGAAATGCTTCTAAAAACTTGTGCTCGCCTTTGAAGCCGAAACTGCTGGTAAATCAGGGTGCAGGGCCCCACCGCCTTTCTAAAGTTAACTGCTTGTTGTCATTGCTGTGGCTGTGGTTGCTTTCTACCTTTTTAAGGTAATGTATGCCAAATTTTAATATGATTTGTTAATGGAGGAAAAACATTGTTTTTGGATTTAAAGCATCAATATCGTGAAGATGTCAACTCTCCCTACAGACACACACACAAAGCACAGCTCATAACGTTAGAAGGCCAAACCTGAAATAAAACTCAAGACTAATGTTAAAGATTTTATTTATTTATTTTCAGAGAGAGGAGAAAGGAGGGAGAAAGAGCAATGTATGGTTGCCTCTCACATGGTCCCCACCGGGGACCTGGCCCACAACCCAGGCATGTGCCCCGACTGGGAATTGAACTGGGACCCTCTGGTTCCCAGCCCGTGCTCAATCCACTGAGCTACACCAGCTGGGGCTGTTTATAGACATTTTGACATTTATAATCAAATTCATTCTGAACAAAGTAAAATAAAACTCAGAAAAAAATTGCAAAATTTACATTTTCCATAAGGTATTTATAAATCATAAAATTGAGCTGAGAAGAAAACAACTAATAGAAAAATATTCAAAGCATATGAATGATATATAGAAAAATGTCTTGGAAATATGAATATTTCTATTTATTTTTACTACAGATCCTCAAAAAGAAAGTAACCTAATTTTTTACAAAGATAAATATCATAATACTAAATTGAATCTTATGACATAGCCAACATTCAATTTTACATGTATTAGTCTGCAATTATGTAGGGTTCATCGTAAATATCATTAGTTTTGGAATATCTTGGAAATAGATAATCTCAAAGGTTTAAACCAAATTGTAATAAAAAGATTTTTAAAGTTCTGGCAATATCTATTAAAATTTAAATTAAGTTATGGAGATAGATTTACCCTTTTATAATTTTAGTGAAATTACATACAGTATTATTTTTATAGCAAATATAAATCAATTTGGGGGACAATTTAATAAATGTTTCTAATAAAAATATGTTGTTTTAAAAATCAGGTGCATTTATGTATATTGATATATGAAAACTTAAAAAAATGTTAACATAAAATGATGCAGAGACCTTGGTATCATATATGTACACATACTCATTTGCCTGGGGAGACTGTGAAATGAACTGAAGTGATATAAAAAAAGCAGTTGATGCTCAAGACTGATGGCTTATATTCTAAGGAAGACATTTTTCCATTCTAAATTATTTTGCACTATTCAATTTGTTAACATTTGCATATTATTTTTAACCTTAAAGCTGAAATTTAAAAAATGGCATTTTTATTAAAATGAAATGTTTGCAATACCGAAAGCATCCATGTTATTCTTTAAATGTGAGCCTCAGACAATCCTGCATACTCCAATTCTGCTGTTTTTGCTTCTGGGTAGTTTCTATTTCCTAACTCATTTTTCTAAGCCCCCCAAACTTGCCATATTCAAAGTTTAACTCAAAATGTATTTTAGGATATTTATACTTAACAAATTATGTAGTGTTGTTAAAGGAATTCTGAACAAAATATAGATAGAATCATAATTATGAAGAGGAAAAAAGACAAGACAAAAACCAAATATTTCACTAGTCAAATTCATAATTTTGACTACTATTTGAATTTGTCCCGAATTGCCACAGTAGGCCTTTAGCAGCTTTCTGATTCATAGAGAGTAGTGACATCAGTGTGAAAGTGTCTTCAAGGATATGTCCAATGAGATGTCCCACCGGAGATACAAAATAACACAAGAATCATTTCTGACAACCTTTTTCTAACAATGTTGCAGTCGTCCTATGTGGAAAGTAGAGAGCCTGTTTGATAAGAACCTAGGTTATTTTTTAGAAGAAATCCGGATTCTACTGGAAGAAATACACTGTATAAAAGAGTGAGAAGTAGCCTTTAGTGTATAATTTTAATGTCTTCAACTATAATTTATGTCACTTCAGCAAGGCCATTATTCCATAATCAAAATGTCTTCCTTTTTGTTTTACAGGAAGATTGAAATTAAAATTAATACTATAATGTAGATGTATGATGAACTACCTGTCGGTGAGGTCTGCTTGTACTTTTATAAAGTTCAATATCTAGTTCTTCTTGGGTACAATGACTCATTTTCATTGAAATCATTTGTGGCATTAGAGGGAAAAAAGGATGTATTCTTAGTAGTATATGAAATTTCTTCTAGGTTCATATAATATCTGGTGCAACTTTAAATTCTAAGACAATTTTATGTTCACATTTGTATCATTTATTACCCAATAAATGAAAAAGAATGGATGTAACAAGCAAGTAAAAGAACAGTTTTGAGGCTAACAGTTCATTATTAACTTGGATGCAAGGACTTTGATGCTACAAACCCATATCCCATTTAGTTTTATTAAAGTCAGTATTGAATGTCTTATCACCACTTACTTTCTCAAAATACTATAGTTGTTCTTCATAGACTTAAAGATCAAAATTTTATTATTATTCAATTTGTGTTGAACCAAATAATCTTTCTTTCTGCAATATTTACAATGTACGTCTCAGTCTTTTCATCAAATGAACGTGAAAACAATGACTTCACAATGTTTTAAATGTTCTCCTTAATGTAGGGGTATAATTCCTAGCACTTTTTCTTTATTACATTCTAGCAGCTAGTTAGGAAAGGTAAGATGTTTTATGACTGGAAAGAAAGCAGGCAAATAATTTAAGTTTCTATTTTTTTCATTAAAAAATAGGTTGGCAACTCTGGAAAACCTGTCCATAAAGGTTATGTGAAGATAAAATGAGTATGTGCAAGTACATATAGACTAAATACTGTCATGCACATAAACTTCAAAATGGTTAAAAATTGTTGTTAATACTAGGGTAATGTTTTCTTGTACTGGTTTATCAAAAAGTAAGAAAATATTTCCACAAAAATACAAGAGTTTACAGATTGACAATATAAAGAAGAGAGATGTTTCCGTTGTCTGGCCACACTGAGTGTCAAACAAAGAGGAAGAAACAGTATCTGCAGAGATCCCTTTCTGAAGCAGTGCACGGACTTCACCATACCGCGGTCCTCAGGTTCTTAGTCCAGAACACGTATACTTTGACTAGGAGATTTTTCAGTGGCTTGCTCAGTGATGAGTGGCTAGATTTTCATTAACATTTGTAAAAATGCAGAGTTCAACCATCTTATTTCACTCAGAGAGTGAAAGTAAGATCATTTCTAACATTTCCATAAATCTGCTTTTCTATCTTTCTATTTATCTATGATTTATCTTATGTGATTTAGTTCTGATAGTCAGTTACAGGTAAAGTATATAAAAAAGAAGTGAATAGATGCATTACACATTAATATAAATACTTATTAAATAAATATATAGGAATAAATATATACTATATAAATATGAACATAGAATAAATATATAAATTTTAAAATTAAGTATAATAATAGAGTGAAATATGAGATTTACTTATTATCCAAGATGTTGTAGCACTAATAAAAAACAACTCTTTTTTTTACTCCAGGAGCTCTGAGACAGACAGTCACATTCATATCCAATATTACGAACAATATCCCGAGTGTAAAATTAGTATGTGATGTGAAAAGTGGATACCTCATTCAAATGCGGTATTATTAAAATATATCCTGTGAAATCCTAGGTCCTGGAATTCTGCTTTAAAATTTAATTTTTAAATTTTTACTAGATTTATTGGGGTGACATTGGTTAACAAAATTATATAAATTTCAAGTGTACAGTTCTATAATACATAATCTGAATATGGTATTGAGTGTTCACCACTCAAAGTCAAGTCACTTTCTTCACCATTTATCCCCCCTTTACCTTCTTACCCCTCTCCCTACGCCCCTTTCCCTCTTGTAATCGTTATACTGCTGTCTGTACCTATGAGGTTCGTTTTTTTGGTTCAGTCCCTTCACTTTTTAAGTTAGCTTCCCAACCTACCCCTCTCTGATAGCTGTTATTTTTTACATATGCTTTAAATATTAATCTCCTAACTCAAACTCAAGGAAATGTAGACCAGTTTTTAAACTAGCACATTAATTTTAAGCTAATCAGTGTTTGCCTGAAATAAGAAATGCTCCAACTAAAATAAAACCTTGTATTACCACAACTATAAAATTATACTCCCATTTTAATGTGTATACTGTATGTTTCTATTGCTTTTTAGTCTTTCTAATATTTTTGTCTTAAATATATCCTTTATTTATATTTATATTTAAATATATCCTTATTTAAATACATCCATATATTTAAGGTAGTTAATTATAAATTATTAATTTTCAGTGGTATATAATGGGAAGACTCTTAATGGGCTAAATCCTAAAATAAATAAAAATAAAACTGATTAATTTTTTGATAGTAATAAGGTCATTGAGACCCATAGGCAATGAAACTTTAAACTAACTAAAAGGTGTAAATAAATATAGATATTAACATATATGGTATATTCACATACATAAAATCAAAAGAAAATATTTTATTTATTCTCAATATAATATACTATATAAGGCTTTTATCTGTCTTACAATTAAAAGGGAGACCCCCAAACCCCAGAATTCATTTATAAAAAATTGTGTATTTTTTCTTACATGTTTAAACTTCAGTCACCTTCAAAGTACTCTCCATTTGATGCAATACAGCTAGAGAAACATTTTCCTACTGCTCAAAATAGTTTTTGAACTTGTCAATTTTGATGCCTTTTAGTGCTTCTGCCAGATTTTTTTTTTCACCTCTTCCACATTGACAAAACATTTCCCTTTGAGGACTTATTCCATCTAGGGAAACATACAAGGTCTCTCTGGGTGGGATTGGGTAAATGGGGAAGGGAGGGCATGGGAGTCACACTAATTTTCATCAAAAAACTGCTGAACACTCATCATGGTGTGGGCAGGTGTGCTCATAAATCAGCCATCATAAAACAGGCAAATGACTGGAAGGAGTCTTAAAAAAATTACCTGAGCCCTGAAGCCAAACTCAGCCACAACAATGCCAGCAGGTACACTGATACAGATAGATTTCTAGAACATTCACTTAATGGAAGAGGCTGATACTACAAAGAGCCCATCATCCAGAAAATAATTCCATTTTGGGTGTTGGTCCCCCCATGTAAGAATAGGTACTCAGCTCATTTTTATCTTCAATGAAATAAAAATCACTCAAAATGACCCCACCAAAACTTCCATTTTAAACAATGACTTTAAATACATATACTGTTTCAGTCTAAGCCCTGTATACTTGGAAAATACAATTAAAAGAACTGAATATAGCTGAAGAAAAAGGGACCATTCTTCAGCATTTATTAATTATATATTATACAAAAATATTACATATATTACATTAACATATTTTGTGACATAACAGCATAATAATCTGTCATTATACAATGCAGCATATTCCATATGATCTTATATCTTTTTGAACTCATGTTCTTTACAGAGTAATTTTAACAATACTTTTCCACCTAGCAAAGGCCAATTTAAGTTTTTAAAAATTTTTTTATTATTGTTGTTCAATTACAGTTGTCCTCATTTTCTACTTATAGATAAGATCATATGGTATTTGTCTTTCACCACGTGATTATTTCACTTAGTACAATGTTCTCCAGATCTGTCCATGCTGTCACGAAGGGTAGGGACTCCTTCTTTCTTTCTGCTGCTTAGTATTCCACTGCGTAAATGTACACAGTTGTTTGATCCACTCGTTTACTGTTGGGCACTGATGCTGTTTCTGGCACTTGGCTATTGTAAATAATACTGCTATGAACACTGGGGTGCGTAGGTTCTTTTGAGATAGTGTTTTAGGATCCTTAGGGTATAACCCCAGCAGTGGAATTGCTGGGTCAATAGACAGTTCTACTTTTAGTTTTTTGAGAAAATTCCATACTATCTTTCATAGTGGCTGCACCAGTCTGCGTTTTCACCAACAGCGTACTAGGGTTCCCTCTCCTCCACAACCTCGCCAGCACTTACTGTTTGTTGATGTGTTTATGATGGCAATTCTAACCAGTATGAAGTGGTGTCTCATTGCGTTTTTAATTTGTCTCTCCCTGGTAGCTAGTGATGCTGAGCATCCTTTTATATGTCTCTGGGCCCTCTGTCTGTCCTTCTTGGAGAAGTGTCTGTTCAGGCCCTTTGCCCACTTTTTAATTGGGTTGTTTTTTTTCCTGGAGTGGAGTTGTGCGGGTTCTTTATACATTTTGAAGATCAAACCCTTGTCTGAGGTACACTGGAAAATATATTTTCCCATACAGTTGGTTCTCTTTTCATTTTGCTGATGTTTTCTTTTGCTATGCAGAAGCTTTTTAATTTGATGAAGTCCCATTTGTTTATTCTTTCCTTTATGTCTGTTGTCCTAGGGGACATATTAGTGAAAATATTGCTGTATGAAATATCTGAGATTTTCCTGCCTATGTTCTCCTCCAGCCTTTTATGGTGTTGCAACTTACATTTAAGTCTTTTATCCATCTTGAATTTATTTTTGTGTATGGAGTAAGTCGGTGGTCAAGTTTAATTTGTTTACATGTAGCTGCCCAGATTCCCAACACCATTTCTTAAAGAGGCTATTTTGACTCCATTTTATGCTTCTTCCCCCTTTGCAGAATATTAACTGACCATAGAAACTTGGGTTTACTTCTTGGCTCTCTATTCTGTTCCATTGATCTATGTGTCTGTTCCTATACCAGTACCAGACTGTTTTGATTACATGGCCTTATAATATAGTTTTATGCCAGGTATTGTGATCTTTCCTACTTTGTTCTTCTTTCTCAGAATTTCTGCAGCTATTCAGTGTTGTTTATTGTTCCATATATATTTTTTAAATGTTTGTTCTATATCTGTGAAGTATTTCATTGGTGTTTTAGTAGGGATTGCATTGAATCTATAAATTGCTTTCAATAGTATGGGCATTTTGGTGATGTTAATTCTCCCAATCCATGATCATGGTACATGCTTCCATTTATTTGTGTCTTCCTTAATTTCTTTATTTCGTGTTCTGTAGTTTTCTTAGTACAAGTCCATAGAAAGAGACTACGAAAATTTGAAAACATCATTCAAACAGAAGATCCCAAAATATTACTAATTTCTTGTATACCCTGAGAAGAAAAATTCATGTAATCTGAACACTGAGAAGAAATATACCTATGGAGATGGACTCCCCATGGTTGACTGAAGAACAAAATTTTGTAAATAATAAAAGTTTAGTGGTCATTTTCTGTCAGGGACTCCACCCCTACCCTGTACACAGGGAAGAACCTCAGACTAAACCTGTGGCTTCCCTCAGGATGTTCTGTTTCTTTATGCTGTCTGAGTCAATCACTGAAGGGAAACCCTGGGACTGAGCCTGGGAAAGAGACTGAGACTTGTCTCATCTAGTAAACAGAACCCAAATTGTATCTTTGGTTGCATCTGTACCAACCAATCAGAACTGCACAATTTGGATAACTTGTTTACATAAAATGTGCTTAACTGGGAACCTCAGTGAGAACTTTCACTATGAAAGGTGGCCTTTCCTTTTTCATGGTGAGATACAATTGAATTTGGTACCTGAATCTGTATCTCCTGGGTTGCATCTCCTTTAGTTGAAAGAAATGCTTATTATTCTTTATTACAGTCTAAAATTAATTTTGATTTCTATGTTGTAGAGCTCAAATTTATATTTTCTCATTTTTCTCGTATTTGGGGACAAAACATTATAATGGACTAAAATTAAATAGGTATTAAATAATTATTTTATCTTTATGGTAATTTTTCAAATTGTATTGTTGAGGCTTCAAATAAGATATAAATAATAATCATAAAATATTGTGATTAGATATCAGAAATACAAAAAAACATAGAGAAATTGCATAAATTGAACCAGAGTTACATTATATAGAGAACACTTAATACATATTTTTGGTGGATATGGAAGGAAACAATCTGTCTACTCATTTTTAACAGTAACTCTGAACTATGTCTTTTCTTTTTAATAACAATTAAAATATGAATAACTTAGAATAGTATACTATCATCTATATGCTAAGATCCTGAATTCTCAGCATATCTATATTATTCCCTTTATTTAAGAGAAGTATAAATTCAACTTGATCCTTATAAAGCAAGTAATTTCTTTTAATAAATGCTGTAGTACTAGTGCCCATATGGATTTGAACAACCCAATAATAAGGACTCTGTTCCATTAAATTCTCCAGAAGACTGTTCTGCTAGATGACATCATCACCCAGAATAAAACTCTAGTGCCTTGCATAGATTTCAGGAATGAATTCTGGCTCACAGAAGCCTATAGGGCATTTTATACCAAGGAGAAAAATCCTAGGGCAGTTGGTGATTGCTTTTGTCTCTCTTGTACCACAATGTGTAGAAACCATGTTCAGGATGGTATAGTGATTGCACAGGGAAGTATATCATGCAGCTGAACTATAGTAACATACTGAGAAGAAAATCAAGACAATAAATGCTAGAAAGCATGTAAACTGCAGGGAGTCATGAGTACCATGCCTGCAGGGGATCCAAAGAGGAAATCAAAATAAGTCGATAAAAACAGACATTGGCCTATGCTTTTCATCAGATGCCAGGAGCAAAACCTTGGCAGGAGTGACAAATCTGTGGTCATTTAATGGCACACAGGGATCTTTGAATTCAATCAGGTTAATGTTTATATTAACTGTAGTGGCAATCATTGAGCATTCATCTTTAACCCTGGAAAATGAATTAGCATGTTAGAAAGTGTATTTAATTTATTAGGTAGCAGTATTTATCAGAACAGTGCAGAAAGATAGTAAATAATAGGGAAAATCAGTATCTTATTGCATCATGTTTAGATATTTAAATATTAATTTAGTATTAAATATTTAAATATTTAGATATTAAATATTAATTTAGATATTTAGTTATTTAAATTCTATTTATATTTGTAATATGTTAATATCTCAAATAAAACAAAACTAAACAATTCTGTTACTGAATGAAACTGCATTTTTAAAGCTGCACAAAGAAACCTGCATTCCACAATAGGCATTTAATGCCAAGTTCATTCTGTAACAATTAAAGTATTGAAGAGCACTTCTCCATGCAGGTGCAAGGCAAAGCCCTTACTGGATCTTTCGCTTTCCTCTTCCTCCAGATAAAAAAGTACACATTCTCTGTTACGCTGAGGGAATATGCTGGAAACCTGCCATCAGCATAATATTTCAAAATTATTTTCCCCCAGAACCATGTTTTTGAGGACCTGTGGTTTCTACCATACTGATGATCTATTGATATCCCTACCATGCTTTCCTCTGGTGTGAAGCTCCTTTGATCTGAAGTGGGAAGATGAAAATTATATTTTTATTAAATTCTGTTAGAAAACTAGATGATAAGTCAGTGTATTCTCAAACAATATCAAGGACAATTGTTGAAAGGCAGAGAGGAGAAAGATTGGTAAAAGATAAAATAAAAATTGCATAGTTTTATGTTTTTCTACAAAAAGAATTATGCAGTTCATATCTGTAAAGTATGGAATAGGAATGAGTGTGTAAACTACATAAAACGTAGTTTTATTATTTTTATTGGCAAAAGTACAATCTTGACCTTTGGTAAATTATCCATGTTAAAGCCCTAGAAATGTGAAAATCTTGTCATAACCTACATACTTTAACACGTGGAAGAAAACAAGTCCGATTAGAGAATTTTACTTACATTTCCAATTTCAGCAGCGCCCACCTACCTCTCATTTCAACTAATTGCCAATTAGGTGTGAAGACAAATAGAAACATCTTCCACTTTGTCTTCTAACTGGTCTGTATGATGGTTGCAGGTCATTGAAGATATTTTGATATTAACTATTCAATTAAACTCTCAGCTGTGCTTGAACATGAAAAAAATATATTGAATGGTTAGAAGACTGGCAAGTGTTATTTGCCAATTTTAATGACAATTAAATCCAGGAAATTGTGGCCATATTGTTAGTAAAACCAGTTTCTGGAGATCTTAGTTGAATGCAGGCTCTCTTTGCCACCCTTCACGGAAACGTTTCTCCCGTTTCACAGAACAGAACTGGTCGTTCTCTCGGGAGTACGGACCAACGAGACACAACGGGGCTGGCTGCTTGAGGACATGAGGCTTTTCTCTAGAAGCTTGGAAAGAGTTTGTCTATTAAATTGTAATACTTTTAAAGCCCTGGCTGGTGTAGCTCAGTGGATTGAGCGCGGGCTGGGAACCAAGCGGTCCTGGTTCGATTCCCAGTCAGGGCACATGCCTGGGTTGCGGGCCAGGTCCCCGTGAGGGCCATGTGAGAGGCAACCATACATTGCTGTTTCTCTCCCTCTCTTTCTCCCTCCCTTCCCCTCTCTCTAAAAATAAATAAAAATGAAAATTAAAAAAATCTTAAAAAAAATAAATAAATTGTAATACTTTTATATACTGCCTCATTGTATAATATCCTTTGAAAGATATTTAACATTTTATCACACTAGCAAACCCGAATATAGAATGGTTGTTTTTAAAATGTATGTATGTGTATTGATTTTTTGGTCATTCAATTATAGTTGTTCCAATTTTCCCCCCTTTGCTCTTCCCTTCTCCGCCCACCCCCACCCCACCCTGCTCCCACAGCCAATCCCCACCCTGTTGTCTAAAATGCTTTTTATAGTCATATTCACAAATTTATTACATGTATGACTTTTTGAATTAAATGGTGAGCTATTTTAATTATTTAATAGTCTAGAATACTGAGCAAAGTACCTGGCTTATACTTAGAGTTCAATATACATCCTCTAAATATATAAATGTTTTCATTTTGGTTTTTGGGGGGAGAGGGGAATAATTTTTTAAATTTATTTTCTAATTACAGTTGAGATACAATATTATATACATTTTAGATATATAACATAGTAATTAGGCATTTATATACCTTACAAAATGATCAACCTAGTAAGTCTATTATCTAACTGACATCACACATAATTATTACAATATTAGTTATTATATTCCCATGTGGTACCTTACATCCTTGTGACTAGTTTTATAACTGGAAACTTGTACTTTTTAATCTCTTTTTCCTTTTTCATCCATCACCCCCAATCCCTCTTCCATCTACAACCATAAGTTTGTTCCTATATGTTTCTATATGTTTGATTCTATTTTATTTGTTCATATATTTTGTTTTTTAGATTCTATACATAAATAAAACCTTACCGTATTTGTTTTTCTCTGAATTATTTTACTTAGCATTATACCCACTAGGTTCATCATAATGGCGATATTTTATTTTTTGTGGCTGAATAATATTTAATTTTGTTTATATATACAGGTCCATCAGAAGTAAGGCTGCTTGAGAGTGGTTTGCTAGGGTACATGAATGCCTTGCATGAGGTGGACAGCAATTTGAACACTTCACCTAAAATGTTATATGGTATGTGCTTGAGTGTGATATTGTTATGTTACAGAATTACATGCTTACGATTTTGTAATAAAAAAGGGATGTTATTTGTGCTGAACCCTGTATGTAGGTATGTGTGTGTGTAGGTATGTGTGTGTATGCGTGTGTCACACACCACATCTTTTTTTATCCATTTATTGAATGACACTTAGGTTGCTCCCATATCTTGGCTATTATAAATAATGCTGCAATGAATATATGGAGCACATATCTTTTTGAATTAATGTTTTGGATTTCATCAGATAAATACACAGGAGTAGAATTGCTGGGTCATGTGGTAGTTTTATTTTCAATTTTTGGGGTAGCCTTCCATACTGTTTTCCATAGCATTTGCATCAATTTATAATCCCCAAAACTGAACAAGAGTTCCCTTTTCCTCTACATCTTTGCCAACACTTGTTTGTTGATTTATTGATAAGAGCCATTATGACCAGTGTGAGGTGATATTTCATTGTGGTTTTGATTTGCATCTCCCTGATGATAAGTGACTTTGAACATCTATTTTCATATCTATTGACCATCTGTAAATCCTCTTTGGAGAACTGTCTCTTCACATTCTCTGTTCATTTTTAAATCAGATTGGATTTCTATTGTTGTTGATGATGTTTAACTGTATGTGTTCTTTATGTATTTTGGATATTATCCCCTTATCACACTATCTGATATCAAACTGAACTATGAGGCTAGAGTAATAAAAATCCCATAGTACCAACATAAAACTGGACACATAAATCAATGGAAGAGAATAGAGAGCCAAAAAATAAACCCATGCCTATGCTGTCGATTAACCTATGACAAAGGAAGCAAGAATATACAATTGGGTAAAGACAGTCTCTTCAATAAATGGTGTGGGAAAACTGGACAGATACATGCAAAAAAAAATAACCTTAGACCATTTTATTATACCAAATACAAAAATACTAAAAATGGATTAAATATTTAAATATAAAACCTAAAATCATAAAACTCTTAGAAGAAAACATAGGCATAAACATTTTGACATCAGTGTTAGCAATATTTTTTGAATATGTCTCCTAGGGGTTAAAACAACAAAAACAAAAATATACAAATGAGACTACATCAAACAAAATATTTTGCACTGCAAAAAGGAAACCGCTAACAAACAAAAAAACATTCTACTGAATGGCAGGAAATATTTGCAAATGATATACCCAATAAGTGGTTAGTATCCAAAATATGTTGTTCTTAACTGTTTTCTCAATCTTTTTTCTTTGGGTATTCATCCAATTGATCCTTTCCCATCTTTATTTATAATGTATTCACAGTCTTTCCATATCGATCTATTCTTACCCAAAAATCTTACAAGTATAGTTCCTTTGCAGGAACTTTTTCAAAAAATTTTGTACTCTGATTTACCCTGTAGACTTTAGATTATCTACACATCCTCAGGAAATTTTGCCACACTCAAAACATTATGTCACTTCTTTTGTTCTCACCTGTCTTTTCAGCATATCTCTCTTATAATTTTATATTTATTAGTATCATTATTTTTAAGTATCTCCCTACTAAGTATTAAGTCTATTTTTCACTAATCATCATAACTCTGCCTGAAAGTCAACTTATGCTCCAGTATAATTATTGAAGGAAGCAGATCAATATGAGTCAAATAAAATGTGCCTAGATTTTATTTAAAAAAATCAGTGTATCTAAAGATTGCCCATAAAGATGACTGTCAACAAAATGCACACCTTTTTAAAAAACTCTGTCACGTTATTTATTGTTCGATACTTCTATTTTCTTTTGAAGTACTCTTTTTTCCCTGGTAACCAGATTGGTGAACCCATTCCTCTTTTGAAGGAGGCAATGTTACGCAGAGCAGCGTTTCCAAATCTAGCCATGAATTAGAATCACCTAGTGTTGATTTCCTGGGATGGGCCCAAGAACTGTGTGTGTGTAAATCTGAGAATATATACATAAACTTCTGAGGTAATTCTTATCACTGATAGAGTACTCTGAATCATAATTCTAATAGTGTATGCCTTAAGTAAGTGTCCTTATGAATTGAGAAACCATTATTCTTGATGCCTAATTTCTTTAAGTTTGAAATTATACAGCATTAAATAAACAAAGAAATTTATAGTTGTAAACTTGACAAAAAACAGATGGAGTAAAGATTAGAAAAATAACTTTGTACTATGTGACTTTCCCACAAATCAATAAACTAACAAATGAGTGTCCAGATTATTTTTCTTATTTTGAAAAACATATATGGCAATATTGATGGCACCATGAGGTTTATTTTCCTATATAAACTCAGGCATATCATTCTTAAAACTTCCCTATACAATGGATAGGAGCATTGTAATTTCTTAAAAGAGTAATGTTGGCTTTATGGTACAGATTTATTTTATATAATATTTCAAAGCTTGAAAATTTAATATAAAAGAAACATATCATAACTTATAATAAAAATAAATTTAAACTAGAATTTAAATCAATTATTTGTCAAATATTAATTCCAGGTATCATACTAGCTACTTTCATCCTACCTTTTAAGGGAGGAATGTACTGACCTGCACAACTTTCCACCAATCTGCAGTCATTAAATGCAAGTAATAAACATGAACATGCACCAAAGCACGCATTAGAATTAGCAATCAAATTAGTGTTACTTGCATTCATAACAGATTTTAAAATGCCTTGAATTCTTTTAGAAACATAAAGAAGAACACTTCACACTGCCATTAATGTCCCTTTTGGATTTGCGAAGTTGAAATAAAATTTCTGTGATGAGGCAGGCTACAATTTGACCAGGTATGTAGAGCTGATAAAAACTGTATTATAATGGGATTGACCTGTAGTTCGTCATACTCAAATGTTCCTATTGAGAAAGTGTGAATTCTGGCATTGGGTGGTAATGCTCTTTTGACACCAAGTAGTTTTTGGTCAAAGAAAAATATTTGTAAAAATGAATTCTGAGCTTTCAATTACTTGAAGAGTCAAATGCAATTTTTTGGGAGAAACAATGCTTTATCAATGTGATGTTTAATTTCATTCCCTAAAGCTATCTTAATAAAGTTATTGCTGTCATAAATAAAGAGATCATTTATCTTCAGACATTATACATTCACATAAAGTAAATTACATAAAACTTCTTTTGATATTTTCAATAGAATAAATTAGTAAGTAACAATAAGATACTTGGCCGGTTCATGTAAGAAATCAAATAAATGTGAGTGAGGGGATTTGAAGCAAGAAAAAGGGAAGTTTCCTTCTGTCAACAACTGTGCAGAGTCTTTACCAGATTACAAGCCAGGAAGTTAATCTAAGAGTTTCATGAACACAGCAAAAGACATAAGACACCTGCTTCAGAGACAAAGAATTGTTTATTGCTCACAGTAATAGTAGCAGACAGAGTATCATCATTTCCCTTCGCTGTTTTCTCAGTCTTTAATTCTGTACATGCAATGGAATAGAGTGAACAGCAATAATGTCTGTCTTTAGCAAACTATCTGGAGACTGAAATTATGTCTACTTCCCAAGGATATAAGTGTCATGGGGATTTCGTCCCAGCAAAATCCGTGGGGACTGTAACCCGATGCGTAAAAGAATCTCACACCGAGACACACGGGGAGAAGAGAGTCCGGAGCCATTTCCTCCATCTTGGAAAAGGCCTCGTGGGTAGCTCAGCTGGGCTTTTTATTAGAAGCTTTAGGACACATTTACATTGGATTGATTATTCATGGGCTTATACAGAACAGGGGTCTTCAGCTGAGTCATGAGGATATATGGGAAGGGAATAGATAAGGGGTAGGTTTACTCAGTAACAGAGCATTAGGATGTAAATTCAGGTCTGGAGGCAGACAGGACCAGGGTAGTACATTAAACAGGAGACAAGTAATTTGAGGGTAAACTAACTAGGGCTGTTAACCTTTAGGACCATAAAACATTGAGGCAGTGATTCATTAACTTAAGCTTCCTGACTTTGGGGAGGAAGAGACCCAGCAAGTTAGAATCACTTAAGATACATTTTTGCCAAATTCCTATTAGGGAATTCCTATTCCACAGACATGATCCACACTTGCCCACACGGGAATGATTTTTCTTCACACGGAGCCGTGCTCTGACACACATGATTCCCAGAACTTGCGTGTTTTCACGCATGTGGAAAGAACTCTCACATATAAGCAAGCCTGCTCTCTACTCCAAAGGGTGAAAATATTTTTGTTTTCCAAGGCTGTTCATTATACCCAAATTGTTAAAATTCTTAAAAAGGTAGTCCAAACATCAGTGCTTCAGCTCACAAGATACTCAGAAATGTGAGAAACCCGTGGAAAATGGTCTCTCAATATCTCCGAACCTACATCTTATATTCTGCAAGCTAGGGTCAATGAAGGCAAATCTGTAGCCCATGATCATTTAGCTGAGAGCAAGAAAATAGGATCTCTGGAAGAAAGAGGCATGATAGTTATCCACAATTTTCAAGGTATTCTTTGTATATAAACTTCTCTTCATGGTTCTCTTTCCATGACTGTCAGATGTGAGGCCACAAGTCTATCTCTGTATTATATTCTCTCTTCAAAAAATATAAAGACAGTTAACATTCTTAATTTAAGCACTATATAAATGAAAATTAATGGTTATTTAGTGACATAGCCTCTTGGGTAAGTCTATAAATTCTCTAAATTTTGAAAAGAATCAAAGTTGTGCAATCAGATAAGGCAATATTTTGTTCAACAAACAGAGATTTCTATCAATCTATGCAATTAATCAGATGTGGTTGAGAGGTATTTGCAGTAGTTAACAATGATTTGTCTATACTCTATTAGTATTACAAGAATAGAATTGGAATGAATACTATTTGAATTCAGACCTGTTTGTACTCCATATTAATAATGTATTCAATAGACTGAAACCAATCAAAAATATTAGCAATTAAGTGCCATTAGTTGAATACACATAAACTGAGTCTTTGAAGAATCTCTACCAAGGTATTAGGTTTCACTAAATATACTATGCTATTCTGGTGTTTAATGTTAAGTCTTAAATTACCCTGTCAGTTGATATGCAGTGGACTTGGTAGTTAACAAGTTACATATTTTGGAATGATTTCTAAATAAAGAGATAAAAATATATATCAGTTAGGGGGAGTCTGGCCACAAGTAAGAGAAAAATCCAGACTAGACTAGATAAGAAGCATGGAACTGTGAAATATTCCAAAAGGTTTACTTAATTCAGACTAGCTCGCATCATAGTTGAGCAATGGTTGCATCGATGCCAAGCAATTCATCTAGACAACACGACATCCAGAGGGAGAATAGGAGCTGTCTGTTTCAGCTGATCTTGTAGACCCTCCAGCAGACCTGTCATTGTGCACCATTGCCCAGAAATTAGTATATGCTCAACCCTCGATCAATCGCTGGAAAAAGTAATATTATGTTAGGCTAAGATTTTTAAGATTCGCCCCTCAGCTGGGCATAGGGTCACTTTCCTTGAGGGGTGTAAACATGAAAAGTTGTGATTTTGTTTTCAAAGAAGTGAAGGATGGATGTGGAGACACTAACTTACACTGTTCTACAGAGAAGAAACTGTAGAAAGAATACAAACCAAAACATAGCAAAAACAGCCTCCAACATACACCAAAATGCACATACGCATGTGAATGTACACACACTCACACAAACTGCTTAAAATCAGTCTAAATGAAAGTTACACTATATATATGAATCTATTTAAGAATTAACAGATGTGGAGTCGTGTTTCAGTCAGGCTTCTTCAGGCAAACAGAACAACAGGATACACACATGCACAGATTTATTTCAAAGAACCGGCTTACACAGTAGTGGGGCTGCTGGCAAGTGTGAAGTCCCTGTGACAGTCCTGCAGGCTGGAACCTATCAGCAAAGGCTATGTGGCAAGTGGTCTTAAGGTAGAACGTATTCTCCAGGGAATCCTCAGTTTTTGCGCTAATGGCCTTTGAACTGACTGGATGAAGCCCACCCATATTGTTGAGGATAATTTCTCCTTAAAGTGAGGCGATTGTAGATGTTACCAACAGCTACAGAATACCTCACATCAATACTTAGATTAGTGTTTGACTGATTAACTGGGTAGCATAATCTAACCATCGTGATATAGAAAACTAACCAACCATCACAGCTGTATTTTAGAAATGGCCGTGCTTTGATTCTCAGTTGATGCCAGAATGACAACTAGGTGATATATAAGAAAATGCCATTATGTTAAAAAATATTTTGGTAAGATATGTCTATTTCCTACTGAGAAATTTGTATCAGATGACAATATTTTTAAACTATTTTATTTATGAAATGTTTTATACACACAGAAGGTAATATACTAGATCCCTATGTGCTTACAACCTAGATTATTTAAATACCAGTATTCAAAACTAATAATTGTATCACAGTTTTTATTATTAAATACATGGAGAATTATATATAAAACCTACACCACCCATTCCACATTTCTTTTTCCCATTCCTGAAGAACCATTATATTTAGTTTGATATATCTCATTCATTTGCACATTTGGTATATCATGTAATATAACTGTATAGAGAGGTATTTTAACTTAACATGCTATTTTGGAGTAAATATTTTCTTGCAATATTTTAAAATTAAAATTAATGTTAATTTTTCCAAATGCATTCAGGTTGATATTCATTCATTTTAACAGGTAAAGATTATTCCATTGTGTGACCACGGACTTTAATTCTCTGGTTCACTTCTAATTTATTGGTTGCCAAAAAGAATTACAGGTATCCTTTTGTATAAGATGAAATTTTTTAGACCTTGTTAGTCAAACTGTGGTTCTCAGACTAGCAGAAACTGCTTAACTTGGGACATGAAAGTTTAAACAAAAATGAATTATGTTTCCTAACTAAATAATTATATTTTCATATATAAATATATATTGATCATTTAGGTTTCCTACCTGTTTATATTTATTCCCAGAATTTATTTTTTAAGTAATGTGGAAAACACTTCGATATTTTCAACAGTAATAAAGGCTGGTTACTTCCCTATAGTGTTCTAAATGTTTTAATGTTTTGCTTTTCACATTTATTTCATTAATTCATCTGAAATTTGTTTTTGGGTACTGTGTAAAAAAATAAAAACTATTTATTCATATGTGTGGCCAAAGGTACCAGTCACATGTTTTGACTAGACTAGTTTATCCATTCCTCATAAAAATTACAGAGATACTTCTGTCATATATCAAGTTCCTATATGACTTGAATCTCCTTCTGAGTTCTTAGTAATGTTCAATTCTTAAATCCCTTACAAATATCATTTTATTGCAATTAATAAATCTTTATATTAAATCTGACTATCTGGCAGAACAAGTGAGTCACACTCTGCTCTGCATACAAATAAAATTTTCTTCTTAAAAATTGTTTGAACTTTTTCATCTATATGAATTTCTTGGCCAGATTCTTTAGTTCGGGAAAGAATCCTATTGAGTATTTGATTAGAATTGCAAAAAATTTACAAATTAATTTGGGGCCATATTAACATTATTAATACATTTAGTGTCCCCCGACATGTGTGTAGAATGTATCTCCATTTAATTTGTAAATTTAATGTATGTATTAAAATATTTTTTATAATTTTCCTAAAGTTATAACACTATTGGTATTCTGAAATATCTTATAGTTTTTTTTTAGTTTTATGAAGTGAAGTAGTCAAACAGTACATTATGGGTTTTTACAGGTATATTGCATGATACAATATTCAATGACCATGCTGAACTCTCAGTTGTTTTATCTCCCCTGTAGCATATTCTGACTTTTCTTTGTAAGCATGATATCTGCAAAGACACAAGGTTGTTGTTCCAATTTCCAAATGCCTCTTTTATGTAATTTCTATTATTGTTTACTGGCTAAAGATGATTATAATGTTCTGACTTGAAGCAATGATAACTTGTTTTCCCTGCCTTGAAAATGAATGATATGACCATTCATTATAAAGTATTTTTTGTACAATTCACACGGGTAACTTCAATAAATATAGTTTCTTTCATCTTTATTTTAATAAAATTTTGTCAAAAATATTTGAGCAAATATTTTGGTTTTCTCTATTTATCGAGTCAACTATTGCTTTGTATCCAGAATACATATGAAGTTAATTACTTTAAAGGTTAACTAAGATCCATGTTTTTCTGTTAATAAAAATTACTTGGTATTATTTTTTCTCATATATAGTTTCATTAATTGGCTAATATTTGATTATGTCTTTTTTTTAAGATTTTATTTATTTATTTATTTTTAGAGAGGGGGAAGAGAGAAAGAGAGGGAGAGAAATATTAATGTGTGGTTGACTGGGGACCTGGCCCATGACACAGGCATGTGCCTGACCAGGAACCGACTGGCAACCAGCGACACTTTGGTTCACAGATCGGCACTCAATCCACCAGCCACACCAGCCAGGGCTGGTTCTGTCTTTTTTTATCTTTATGTTACTAAACCATTATACCCTGTAATTTATTTTTCTTTTTACTGTACTTGCCAAGTTTTGATTCTTCTCTTTTTATGTTTTGTGAATCTGTCTCCATAGAAAAGGAATAATCTTCCTTCAAAGTTTGATAAAATGCTCCCACAAAAATCTGAGTAGTATGATTTTTATTTTATCAGTAGACTTTTTCCTTGACTCCATTTTGGTCATTTTTATACTTCTAAGAATGTTTCTTTTACATCTAATTTCCCTCCCCCTTTGGAACTTAGTTGTGTATATTATTCTCTTCTAATTTAATATCTACTTGTTAAATCAGTATCTGTCTGCTCGGGTTATTATAACAAAATAAGTGCCCTGGCAGGTATGGCTCAGTGGAGTGAGCACAGGCCTGTGAACCAGAACATTGGACTTTCAGGGCACATGACTAGGTGACGGACCTCGTCCCCACTTGGGGGCTTGTGAGAGGCAGCGGATCGCTGTTCCTCTCACACACTAATATTTCTCTCTCTTTACCTTCCCTTCTCTCTAAAAAATAAATAAAATCTTAAAAAAAAATAACATAAACTGGGTGGCTTAAACAGCAAAAATGTGTCTTATAATGCTGGAAACTGGAAGTCCAAAGTCAAGATTCCAGCTGACTAGATTCCTGTGAGTTCTCACTTCCTAGCTTGCAGATGGCTGCCTTCTCACCTGACCTTTCTTTCCAGGCACAGAGAGAACAATCTCTCTCTTGTTCTTATAAACCACTAATCCCATCATAGGGCTCCACCCTTATGACACAATCTCCCAAGTTATCTCCCAATTGTCCCATCTCCAAATACTATCACATTGGGGGTTTGTTTCAGCATGTGAATATTTGGGAGGGATAAAATTTATACATCTATGCAATGTATTTCATGATGTATATATGTTTATCAAATAACCTGATGTATACTTTAACTATCTTATAATTTTATATGTTAATTATTTCTCAATAAAGCTGGAAAAGAAAAAAAATATTTCAGGGGAGCACAATATCAGTCCATAACACTAATGTTTCCTTAATATTTATTCCTAAAAATTTTAACTTAATATTTTTCTAAATCATGCACACATTTTTGTCTTCAGTGATTTATCTGTTGGCTTTGTATACCCTCTCTAACAAGTTTTGATTTCCTACTTAGCTATTTTCTACTCTAATTGCTATGATTTCTTTGCTTCCACAGTTTTTCATTTTTTCTACATTTTTCCTCTTTTCTTTTTTCCTGTTTCCTGATTTGAAGTCTCATATCATTAATTTTCATTATTTTGTTTTCAAATTTTTCAATTAACATAAATACCTTTCTGTGTACTGCTTTAATGTGACTTTTTTTTTAAAGATTTTATTTATTTATTTTTAGAGAGAGGGAAAGGGAGGGAGACAGAGAGGGAGAGAAACAACAATGTATGGTTGCTCTTCACATGGCCCTCATGGGGACCTGGCCTGCAACCCAGGCATGTGCCCTGACTGGGAATTGAACCAGGACCCTCTGGTTCCCAGCCCGCACTCAATCCACTGAGCTACACCAGCCAGGCCTTTAATGTGACTTTTATTTTGTACATATTGATACATTAATCTTCAGGCATAAATACTTATAATTTAAGTTATAAATTCCTCTCTGACTACTTGATTAAAAATCATGCGGGCCGGGTCCCCGTGAGGGCCATGTGAGAGGCAGCCATGCACTGCTGTTTCTCTCCCTCCTTCCCCTCTCTCTAAAAAAATAAATAAAAAATATTTTAAAAAAATATTACCCGGCTGGTGTAGCTCAGTGGATTGAGCGTGGGCTGGGAACCAAGCGGTCCCGGTTCGATTCCCAGTTGGGGCACATGCCTGGGTTGCGGGCCGGGTCCCCGTGAGGGCCATGTGAGAGGCAGCCATGCACTGCTGTTTCTCTCCCTCCTTCCCCTCTCTCTAAAAAAATAAATAAAAAATATTTTTAAAAAATCAATATAAAATTTCAAGTATATGGAGATTTATTTTTTAAATATTTAAAATTATATCCCAGTATTTACACAATATATTCTGTATCTTTGTTATTAATTCCTTATTCTATGGTTCACATCACAAAATGCCTCATGAGTACTGAAAAATAATATAGAATCCCTAATAGTTAAACAGTGTTCTGTATTTTCATTAAATCAAGCCTATTATCTGTGCTGTTTAATTTTTACTTTTATTACTTTTTATAAAGGGCAATTATTTTATTGTTTTATATGCATGTTAGAGAAAAGTAGGTTTAGAGTTCATATGGGGAATAATACAATAATTAATAAATAATAATAGAATAATAAACTTTTGCATATACACAAGTGTAAACCTACTTTTGCCACACCTTGTATATAAATTAGGTGAATACAGGCTCAGACTTTTAAAAATTCTAAAAAAGTGTTTCTATTATTTTTATTCATTACTAATTTTATTATATGTCTTTTATTAACATGGCTTTTTAAATGAGTGCTACAGTAGTAAAATAAAGTAAATAAATGGAGGAAAGTAAAAATGCTTTTTATATCTATAATTTTCCCTCAAAAACATTAATATTTATATAAAGTTTAAAAATATTTAACATGGCAAGTTTTCCATCCCTATACTTTTAATATTTCTGCTGCATTATATTTTAGTCATGGTGATAAAGTTTATATTGTAATGTTGTTGAATTGTTGCCCATCCTGAATATTTTTGAAGTTCACCAGTTTACTGTGAACAGTTCGAAGAGTTTGAACAGTTTACTAGTATGGCTGCTGCATTTGTATTTCCTTCCACTATCTTATTTTGTATTTTTAAGTGTTATGCTTTTACTTATTTCCCTGTTCATTTATTGTTTTTTCTTGGGTTGATCACACCATTCTTTATTTCCTGCCTTCTTTCTAATCTATTCTTATCCTTTAAAGATGAACCTTCTTTTTCTTTTTTAAAATTTGTATTTATTTTAATTTTTACATTATTTCTTTTATTGTATTATTTCCATTACCATTTGTCCCCCATATCCTCTTCCACCTCCAGCTACACCCCTCTACCCCACAAACAACACCTTGTTGTCCATGTCCGTAAGTCCTTTCTCTTTTTTTCTTTTTTTACTCTGTCCCTCCACCCCTTCTACTCCATCTCTTCACACAGCAGTCAGCCTATTCTCTATGAGTCTGACATTATTTTGTTAGTTCAGTTTGTTCACTAGATTCCACATAAGAGTAAAATCATACAGTAATTGTGTTTCCCTGACTGGTTTATTTCACTTAGCATAATGTTCGCCAGGTCAACTCATGCTGTTACAAAGGGTAAAATTTTCCTTCTTTTTTAATGACCAAGTAGTATTCCTTATGTAAATACCCCCTAGTTGTTCTGTCCACTCATCTACTGACGGGCATTTGGGTTGCTTCTGTATCTTGGAGGTTGTAAACAGTGTAGCAATGACCATAAGGGTGCTTATGTCTTTCAAATTAGTGTTTTGAGTTTCTTTGGATAAATTCCCAGAAGTGGAATCACTGAGTCATAGGCAGTTAGTTCCATGTTTAATTTTTTGAGGTATCTCCATACCATTTTCTGCAGTGGTTGCACCAGCCTGCATTCCCACCAACAGTGTACAAGGATTCCCCTTCTCCACATCCTCATCAACACTTCTTATTTGTTGACTTATTGATGGTAGCCATTCTGACCAGTGTGAGGTGATATCTTATTGTAGTTCTAATTTGCATTTCTCTGATGATTAGTGACATTGAGCATATTTTCATATATCTATTGGCCATCTATCTGTCCTCTTTGGAGAAGTGTCAATTCAGGCCATTTGCCCATTTTTTAATTGGGTTTTCTTTTCTTTTTCTTTTTTTTTTTTTTTTTTTTTTTTGGGTTTTTTTTTTTTTTTTTTTTTTTTTTTTTTTTTTTTTTTTTTTTTTTTTTTTTTTTTTTTTTTTTTTTTTGGTTTTGTGTTTTTTTTTTTTTGTTTTTTTTTAAGATTTTTATTTATTTATTTTTAGACAGAGGAGAAGGGAGGGAGAAAGAGAGGGAGAAAGTAATGTATGGTTGCCTCTCACATGGCCCTCACTGGGGACCTGGCCCGCAACCCAGGCATGTGCCCCGACTGGGAATCGAACCAGGACCCCTTGGTTCCCAGCCTGCGCACAATCCACTGAGTTACACCAGCTGGGCTTTTTTTTT